>VDFB02106591.1:0-49554 GCA_007258455.2 Sequoia sempervirens | reverse complement strand
TTTTTATTTAGTGGTTACCACTAACCTTGGTAGGTCACATGTGGTGAAACACTAAAAAATGGTTGTTGAATGAGAAACTATCATGGGACACTAGCACAATGTGTGAACATCTATATGGTGTGCTAGTGTCCAAATAGTTTGAGCTTTGGAAAGGATGAAACATAATAAAAACACAAGGTCAAGACATCTATAATATTAGCTTGACAAAAAAGGACCACAAGATACAAGGCCTTTAGACCACGGGAGGGAAAAAGAATAATGCAAGGGTTTAAATGAGCCTAGAGACACACTAAGGGAATAAACACCAAAGTGAGCATAAAACATAGTGTGAATTGTTATGGGACCTTTTTCCCATAAAAAGATGTAAAAATAATACTGAGAAGATTTACTTTCAAGTTAACAATAAATAAAAGTAATAAAAAAAATAAAAGAGATTTACTTTCAAAGTTAAAAAATTATAATTAAAAAAAAACAATAGAATAAAAACAATTAATAAAATAATTTTCCTAGATGATTTCTATTGATAATTAAAATGTAATATTATTGTAGATTATTGTGAAAGGGTGTGACAATTGGAACCACCCTTTGGATTATTGTTTAAACCCGTAAAAACCTAATCAAGGGAGAGAGGAGGAAAAAATTTCATTGAAGAAATTGTAAGAGCAAGATTTTGGGTTAGCAAGTTGTGAGCATTGGAGAAGGGGACAAAAAGTGTGTCCAATTGGGGTATAATGTACACATGGGACAATCTTGGCTAGGGCATGGTGTGCACTTGCGTTGAGCATTGTTTTGTTGAAACAGTGCTTGTGTAGAGCACAATAGTGTGTTGTGTTCCAAAAGGAATTGTTTCCTCCTAGATTGCTCACAAAAGGAAGAGGTTGAACCAAAAATCTGTTCCGAGCAATCTTTGTAAACCTCTTGCACATTTTAATAATGATAAGTATTATTGATTTGTTTTGGCATTTAAATTGCTAAGAAATAAATTTATTATTGTACAGTTTAAAACTTCAAATTTAATTACCATTCTTTTAAATTTTATAAATAATAAATCTTTGTATATTTTAAATAAAATAAGATTGTTGCATATTTATTTATTCTAAAATTGATGGTTACATTTGGTATCAAAGCCATATTAGATCTTGTGTTGTTCCAAAGCATTTAATGTTTAAATTCTTAGAAAACACATATTCAAGCATATATCATAGATTTGTACACGAATCGGGTTTGAAACCTAGTTTACACATGCACCGATGGAGGATTAAATTGCCATTCCTATAACTTGGTTAGGTAGGACCTATTAGATACATATATAAGAGACCTATTTATATTTGGGGTGCATAGATAAAATCTTCTCTAAGCGCAAGCACAAGTAGTGTAATATTGCTATGTAGGAATGAAATGGATGCATCTCCTTAGAAGCAAGATGATTTCTCTCCTAAAAATTGAAGATTTCACCATTTCAAAATCTATTCATTGGACTGATATTGAACAAGGATAATTTATTCCAATCATTTATCGCCATGACAAATTCAACTCGTGAAAAATTCAGCACCACCAATTCATATCATATTGTTGGCATGAATTTTTCACGAGATAAATTTGTCATGGTGATGAATTGTTGGGAATGAATTTTTTGACGGTAAATTTTTTGCTGCCTAAAGTGGGAGAAAAAACAAAAAGAGAAAACATTAAGTGGTTAATTTAAGTTTTACGTTTGCACAATTCCAAGGCAAACTAAGTATCCCTCCCACAGGCAGGACAAATAATTGAGTTAAGAAAACCAATGAATTGAAGTCGAATCATTTTAATCATTTATAAATTCACATCATTGACTAAGCCAGTGCTACTTAAAAGAATAACCAATAAATATTTTAGATTCTACACATATCGATCTTTTCCCACTAAGATAACAATATAGTACTCTTATCTTTTAGGTTTTACATATGATCTCTCCATTTTTGTATTTCCCACACAGTATTTCATGTTTGCAATTTTTTGTATCTAGGATATCTACATTGGGATGGAACACCCTCAACAAAACATATATATGCTAAGAAGTGAGAACTATTGATTTTTGTTTCTCTAAAGTTGTTCTTCGCAATTTTTATTTATTTCAACTATTTAAGATGTGTGTTTGATTATTCTCAGTTTTAAGCGCTTAGATGATTTTGTCAAACTCATAGGCTTTCCATGGTATTCGCTTGGCTAAGTTATATTGTCATCTTCATTTTTTGTGACGATTTATAAACACATTTTAATTGATTGTTCAATGCATTCAAAAAAATAAGATATATATGTCATCTTAGTAAACTCTCCCACTCAATATGTTGTCTTTCTCAAGTAAGATGCAATATTGTTAAAAAAAATCATACCCAATTACTTAAGCATGAATGTAACTCTGTTCAAAAAATATATATAATTATTGTGTTCAGCATAAGTAGTATTAACATAGGTGTCATGCACCATTTACATTCGAATTCATATTATCTCTTAACTATATAAGTATATTCTCAATACCAAAACTGAGATTACTTTTTAAATTATTTGCAGGGATAACATTCAAAACAATCAAGATTTTGATTTAATTCTGGTGTAAACAGATTGACCTATCACAATAACATCAAAAAGTGATCAAAAAGCTTATGAGGCTTTAGAAAAAATAAATCAAGCATTAATGCAGGAAGTCACTCAATTGGCTGCTCAAGTATAACAAACTTAGGTAGGAAGCTCTAGAACAGAAGAAACAAAATGAAGTAGAATTATCCAAAAGCAAGAAAAGTTCAAAATCAACTAGGCATCAAGATCGGAGAAAAAACAAAAGCAAATTGAAAAGTATTAGTAAGAAATGACCAGTGTCATCTGATGAGGATTCAACTCCTAATGATAGTACTTCTCGCACTTTTGAATCAAAATCCTCTAAAGTCAATACAAGCAAACAAACACAAAAAGAATTAGGCAATTTTGTTCGAAAGATTAAGTTACCTAAGTATAGTCACAATACTGGTACTAGAGAGGAAGTGGAACAGTGGTTAACCCATTTAGAAAGCTACTTTGATCTTCAAAAAACCAATAGCTATGGTAAAACAAGAATCGCCACATAACAATTGAAAAATAGCATTTTGAACTGGTGGTGATATTATATGATCCTTGAAACTAAGAGCCAACAAAGTAAAATGGTCACAATTTAAATTGTTATTTCAACAAAAATATCTATCAGATTATTTTATACAAGAAAAGAGAAATGAATTCTTTGAATTAAAATAAAGACTCCAATCAGTAAATGAATACAAATAAAATTTTGAAACAATCAATTTGTGTCATTCATCAGACGACACGATCAATTGGTTCAATTCATTAATGGTTTAAGACATGAGTACCAAGCTTATGTCTAGGGTGGTAAGCTAGTCTCAATGGATGAAGCAACATAGATTGCTGCAAAATTTGAAACATAATCAAGTTACAAAACAGATAAGGGAAAAACATAAAAGAAAACAAATTGGATCAGGAAAAAATGATTTCAATCAAAATACTTTTCATTGTTGATCAACAAATATGGTTAATCCCAACAAGCATAAACCTACACCTCTTGGGATACAATTTTTTACTTGTGGCGAGAACCATTATCGATGAAATTGTCCTCGTAGACGACAAGAACATGGACACAAAAATAATCACATCTACTACTCCTGCACAACCTAACATGAAGATTTATGTAGTCGTTGACATAGGTATGGTACATTGCCAACCTTCCCTAATTAAAATTAAAGGCTTCATACATGGTCACCCTATTATTTTTCTCATTGATTTTGGTAGTAGCCATAATTTTATCTCTCCTAAAGTTGTAGTTAAACTAAAAATTGCATCTAAATTAATTAAACATTTAGCTATTGAAATGGCTAATGGTAAAACAAACTGGTGCAATTATCAAAAACCTAGAATTTGAATTAGATAACTTTGTAACACATGATCATTTTCATATATTGAATCTTGGTAAGTATGATGTCATTCTAGGTATGAGTTGGTTAGAAATAAATAATGTCTTCCTTGGTTGTGAAAACAAACAAGTTATCTTAAATTCTAACATGGGGACATGTCCCATTTTAGAGGGGGAGAAAAAGACCTCTTCACATTAAAACTATTTTAGCCTTGCAAGTCAAGTGTAGTGCTAGAAAAAATTGTAAAATATTTTGTGATATGATCTTCCAAACAAGTGATAAATTTAGACTAGACATTAATATCAAACCTATGGTACAAGAGTTCAAAAATGTTTTCCTTGAGGAATTTGATAGTTTACCCGCTAAGAGATCTGTAGAACATGCAATTGATTTGGTTCTCGAGGTAAAACCTATCTCTAGAGCTCCCTATTGTCAATTTATTCTTGAATTAACAAAACTAAGAATTCAACTAACATGGTCACTTAAAGAAGGAAAAATAAGGCCAAATGTTTCTCCTTGGGCGCACTAGTATTATTTGTCACTTGAAGAGAGATGACACTATGAGCCTATGCATAGACTATTGAAAAATTAATAAATTGACCATAAAAAATAAGTACTCCTTACCTCGAATTGATGATCTTCTAGATTAGTTACATGGTGCCAAATGCTTTTCTAAAATTGATTTACGATCGAGAGACCATCAAATTCATATTAAAGAATTTGACATTGCCAAAATTGCTTTTCAAACACGATATGACCATTATGAATTTGTAGTAATGCCTTTCAGTTTAACCAATGCACCTACAACTTTTGTGACCTTGATGCATGATGTGTTTTTTCCATTTTTTGATGTATTTGTGATCATTTTCCTAGACGATATCCTAATATGCTAAAAAACGAAGAACATGAATGCCATCTCAGGATGGTACTAGAAACTTTACAAAACCATATTTAAACTATATCCCAAACTTAGAAAATGTGAATTATTTAAATCTGAATTGTCTTATTTAGGCCATGTGGTTTCCAAAAAGGGTATTTCATCATATCTTACTAAAATTAAGGTAATTCAAGATTGGCATATTCCCAAAGATGCTCATGAAGTCAAACATTTTCTAGGATTATATGGTTTTTATCATCCATTTGTTAAGAATTATTCCAAAATCGTTGCACCTTTGATTGATCTAACTAAGAAAGAACAAAGTTATAAATGGACTTCTGAATGTGATAAGACTTTTGAAACATTGAAAACTCAGTTGACATTTGCACCTATTCTTTGTATTCCAAATTTTAGTAAACCCTTTGTGGTATTCCAAATTTTAGTAAACCCTTTGTGGTGATTACCGATGCATGCGGTACAAGTATAGGTGGTGTTCTAATGTAGGATAATCAAGTAGTATGTTATGAATCAAGAAAGTTGTTACCTACTGAAATAAATTACCCTATCCATGATATGGAATTATTAGGCATTGTTCATGCTTTAAAGTTTTGGCACCATTATTTGTTAGGAAACAAATTTATATTAAAAACTAACCATCATAGTCTACAACACATTTTTCTCAACCTCAACTTAACATGAGACAAAGGAGATGGATAGAAATTTTAACTGAATATGATTTCATTGTCCATTATGTTCTCAAAAAAGAAAACGTAGCATGGAAGATGCATTAAGTAGAAAACATTTGTGTTAATGCCCTAACCCTAGAAAGAAGCCAATTTGAAAAAGATATCAAATCCAGGTTACTTATTGATGATCATTTCCAACCAATTTACAATGGTTTCCAAAACCAACCCTCTAATGTCCATTTAAATTATCTACGTGAATATTGCTTGCTAAGTAACAATGGTCTCCTTTATTATTAAGGAATATTATGTATTCCTAATCTACCTAGCTTAAAACAATAAATCTTGAAGGGTTCTCATGATATAACTATAGCAGCACATCTTGAATTCCATAAAACTTATCTTTCAGTCAAGAAAAATTACTTTTGGCCTCAAATGAAGTTTTAGATCCGTGCCTATGTCCAACAATGTTTAACTTTCCAAAAAGTAAAATAAAAAAAATGTAAACTTCTTGATCTCTTACAACCCTTATCCATCCCAAATTGGAAATGGGAGTCAATTAGTATGGACTTTATCATTGGACTACCTCAAACACGTAAAGGTCATGATTCTATCTTTGTAGTGATAGATGGATTAACCAAAATGGCATATTTTTTTCCTATCAAAAATAAAATCCTCTACCTATGATATCACCCATATTTTTGTTAAAGAAATTATCAAGTTACATGGTCTTCCAAAAAATATTATTTCAGATCAAGATCCTAAGTTTACCTCTTCTTTTGAAAATCTCATTTTGTGGAAATTACTACTCATTTAAATTTTAGTATTACATATCATC
Organism: Sequoia sempervirens; assembly: GCA_007258455.2. Taxonomy (NCBI): domain Eukaryota; kingdom Viridiplantae; phylum Streptophyta; class Pinopsida; order Cupressales; family Cupressaceae; genus Sequoia; species Sequoia sempervirens. Next base: position 43,221 of record VDFB02106591.1, on the reverse strand, counting down.
TTAAGTTGGATGGCCAAATAGAATGGATTAATAGAATCTTAGAGGATATGTTACGAATGTATACCATAGATAGACTTGAGTAATGGGAAGACTATTTACACTCGGTTGAGTTTGCATACAATCAAGGATATCATTCAACCATTAATATGTCACCTTTTGAAGTCATGTATGGTCGAAATTGTAATACACCTATCTTGTGGTATGACCCTGTCCATAAGATTTGGTATGAAAATGAAAACTTGTTAGAAATGGAAGTCATTATTAACAAAGCCAAACAGAACAGGGAGACTACTCAAGATAGATATACAAGTTGGATTGATTCCAAAAGGTATATCCGATATTTTGATGTTGGTGACTATGTTTTTGTTAGTGTCAAACCCAAAAGAAGTTCATTAAAACTTGGTAAATATTCTAAAATAGCTCCTTGTATTTGTGGACCTTTTGAAATATTATAAAAGATAGGTGATGTTGCTTATAAACCTGTCTTACCTCTTCAATTACAAATCCATGATGTATTCCATGTGAGTTTACTTAGAAATATGTATATAATGCATATCATATTATTGATTGGAAAAGTAATTTTATTGAACCTTGTGAATTTAAAATTGAACTAGAAAAATAATTGAAAAAAGATCTAGAACATTAAGAATAGAGTATAGATGAAGTAAAAATTAAATGGAGTCATTATGGTATTGTTAGTGCTACTTGGGGAAAGGTTGATTTTATTAAAGTTTAATATCCACATTTGTTTAACTAAAAAAATTGCTATGCGTGTGTTTCTTGTGCAAAAACTTCTCGTGCCTACTAAGCGTAGCAGCTAAATTACAAGGTGATATTTGTTATGGGATTTTTTTCTTGTAAAAAGATGTAAAAATAATAATGAGAAGATTTACTTTCAAGTTAAAAATAAATAAAAAGTAATAAAAAAAGAGTAAAAGAGATTTACTTTCAAAGTAAAAAAATATATATATATATATATACTAAAAAACAATAAAATAAAAGCAATTAATAAAATAATTTCCTGAGATGATTACCATTGATAATTAAAATGTAATATTATTGTAAATTATTATGAAAGGGTGTGACAACTGGAACCACTTTTTGGGTTATTATTTAAACCCGTAAAAAAACTAATCAAGGGAGGGAGGAGGAAAAATTTTGATTAAGGAAATTGCAAGAGCAAGATTTTGGGTTAGCAAGTTGTGAGCATTGGAAAAGAGAGCACATAGTGTGTGTCCAACTCAGGATACAACATACACTTGGAACGGTCCTAGTCAGGGCATGGTATGCACTTTTGTTGAGCAATGTTATGTTGAACCAACATTTGTGTAGAGCGCAATAGTGCATTGTGTTTCAAAATAAAATGTTTCCTCCTAGATTGCTTGCAAACAGAAGAGGGTGAACCAAATATTTGCTCCAAGCAATCTTTGTAAACCTGTGCACATTTTAATAAAGATAAGTATTATTGATTTGTTCTGGTATTTAAATTATTGAGAAATAAATTCATTGCTTTACAATTTAAATCTTCAAATTTAATTACTCTTCTTTTAAATTTTATAAATAATAAATCTGTGTATTTTAAATAAATTAAGATTGCTACATATTTATTTATTCTGGAATTGGTGGTGTTACATGAATTGCAAGGGTATCAAATTTTTGATGTTACAACATTAAGAATGTAGAGCTGAAATTGTTGGACGTTGGTGCACTGAAATATGGTTCTTTCCATACGCCTTCTATGCATTCCTACCCTTCTAAGTGTCGAAATCAATGTAATTTTCAAAATGGTAGTGATAAAGAAAGAAGATAAGACTAGCACCAATCCTATGGCCAATGCTTATGATGTTATCACTTTTAAGCCTTAATTTTTTCAAAAAAGAAGTGAAACTAAATGATACCTTGTATAATGTGCTTCAAATTTTGCTTCAATCTAATATGATTATTCTTCCCCCTATGTTTTCATTAGATTCATTTAGAGAGCTACCTAAGATAGTCCATTTTATTTTTATCATAGAATTAATGAATATCATGCACAAAGTTGCATTGTAGTAAAATATAGGGTGTATGATTTGATTGAAAATTATACTATATTATATAAGGTTTTAACAGTGGGGGAAAACATTTTGGGGCTCCTCCTAATAAGATATATGTGAGTCATTTTCCATCAATATTCAAGCTAACAATGTGGATTTATACCATGTATACAAGCATATATATGGTGATATGGCACATAAGTATATGGATAGAGATAATATGAATGAGCATTCATATATGGATTATTTTATGGTCATGGCTCATGGTAGAAAATACATTTTCTTTTCATGCTACTTCAATGGATTCATTTTATGATGAGGAGATCCTTCATAAAAATTAGTATGGTTTATTGTATGTATGCAATTTGATTGAAATTATCCATGTGATGGTGTTCTTGTTGATCATGCTAATCAATTTAATTTATGCACTAAAGAGTCCTTATATAATAATCTTCATCAAAGTAGTTTTGCACATTTGGGAGTTTCTTTGAAGATGACTAATGGCATACTAATTGATTCTTTGGGGTGTAGTACTTTACTATTAAAAGTGGGTCTCAAGAAGGAGCTTGTTTTACCTCAATTTATTCTTACTTTCGATAAAAAATTTGCTTCACTTGATAGGCCTTAGCTTGAAAAATTAAGAACAATTCCTTCTATGGTACATTAATGTGTGAAATATGTCTGAGGGTATAACAGTCAAAGTTAAAAGAGATCCATATGAATTGATATCAAAATTAAGTCATTTTACACTAGATACATGCAAAGGAACAAACAAAGTGTTCTTCTTTTGCTCCACCTAAAACATCACAAGGAACTAATGAGTTAAAAAACTAAAGCATCTCAAGTTGAATGTTATCCACCTCTTCAGAATAAAGGCTTTGATATGTGTGAGCCTCCTTATGCTACAAGAGATCCCTATCTTCCACAAGTTCTTACAACTGAGGAAAAATAAATAAAGAATTATGAGTGGTAGAGTTACTATATTCTAAAAATGCTTCTACTATACGGGTGTCAAAGCAAGATTCAAATGTTAAGCAAGCACAAATACACATATGGAGCCACTTCCAAAGAAATAAGAGTCATGGCTAAAGAATGAAAAATAAATAGTGGTACCTTTTTCAAGTATTTTCACTATGGGCACTACTTCATGTATGATGATGAGAGCCATTCAATTGAGGATATACATATTGGAAATTATTAGGATAAGGATGATCTATTGGATTAAATTCTTCCCACATTATTGGTTGATACTTTGATCTTTTGTGTTTCATTTATATACTATTTATCTATATTAATATTCCCTTCCATACTATTGTGTTATAATATTCTTAGTTATCATGTGAATGAAGGAAGGATACATTTAATGGTGCATGCTAACATAGTTGACTTTAAACATGTGTTGTGTGGTTTATCGTTATTCTTTTGTGTTTATGTTTATGTATATCCTTTTTTGTTCTTTCTTGTGGATTTGGAATTATGTAAAGCATGCAGTAATTGACAGCCACTTGCATCGTGTTAACCAAAAACCTTTTTTATTATGTCATGTACGTCATCCTTCTTTCTTACATATTTTATTATATTTTGTTTCCTCCTCACTTTGGCCTTTTAATTATGTCATGTTGGTTGTGAGTCTCATCTTTTTATGCCTTGCATTCTCATTTCACCTTCTATATTATGCCTAATATCTTGTTGAACATGTTCTCTACATACCATATTGTCCCAAATTGTGGGAATCCTCTCTATGATGGTTGATTTGTTATACATCAATGATATTCTAATCATGCTTATTATATGGATTGTATTATTTTACTTATATATTCTGTTATCATTCTTACGTAACACTTACAAAATTTAAGATGTTCACTTATAATGCTTACATCTTATGAGATCATACAATTATTATGCTGACATGCTTGCATGTTATGATACTGATGTTTATCAAGATTACCATTTCCCATTGTTTGTTTTCTTTATTGTAGGTAGCATTGGGGGCACCTATTCTCCCCTCTTCGTAGAGTTGATTCTGGCCCACTCTGCACGTTAAATTTGTTGAGCTCGAAAAAAATGCCCTCACACCATAATCACCTTCTGCTGCATCTTTTTTTCACACTGACCAAGGCAAACTGGGCATTCAAACCAATCGCAAAGGATTTGAAGGAAGGAAAAACAGTCTACTCTAAATCACCAGTTCTTGGATAATTACATATGTTCCTTCGCCCAAAACACTAGGACCAAACCCAGAATAAGCCACCATTACAAAATATTCTGTGTTTCCTTAATAGCACAGTGATATCTGATCTTCAGCAAACTCCAGAATATTTGCAATCTCTTATCCAGGCAGAACAAGCATTTCAGATTATCGACTCGGCTGGTCACGCTCTCCTCTTTTGGACACCAATCAATAGATTGGGCGGAACCTACTGCACAGCCGCATGGAGACCTAAAAACCCACCCTCTTGCTTAAGTCACCAATACATTTGCTACAATCTAGCTACTTAGTAGTGCCAAATAGATGAAACAATCGCAACAGAAAGCTTTCTTATTAAGTGCCAAATAGATGAAACAATCGCAACAGAAAGCTTTCTTAAAATCTTTGATTAGTGGTCAGACACGTTCTCCATTGTGCTGTAGAACACAAACACGGATATACTCAACCTTACTCGCATCCCCTTGAACAGATCAAATCTACAGGACTGTACACAATGTCCCAAAAATCGTCACTCGTCAAAACTTCTACAAATCAATTCTTGTAACTGAAGCTAACTTTCCCTCGCGCTAGAAGGGGTAAACGAATGACTCTTATACCATGCAAGTTTTATTACACAGACGACACCTTTACATTACAATACAACCACTATATATAAGTTGCACCTGCATTACAAATGCACAAACAAACAAATGACAAAAAGCTCCCCCAAGGCATAACAGTCCACAAAATTTAGCAAAATTAAACAATTATTAGTTTAATTAGTCTAAGTTATCGGAATCGCTCATATGCCCTGCCGATTCCGGGTACTGGTCGGATCCGTGTAAAAACCCTGTGGAATCAACCAGGTACTGCATTTTTTTAATCCTGAAACGCATTTAAAAAATAGACGAATTTCGACATTTTTCCGCTCAACGTGGCATGTTTGACTGATTCCAAAAGTCTTAATGCATATTTCAAGGTTTTTTTCAACTTTTTCGTGTGCTTAAATGCGTCAAGTTTTGAAAAATTGATTTCAAATTAATTTGGTATAATTGTATTTCAGATTTGTTCTATTTATGGTAGTTCTAAGTTCTGTTTAGCATATACATGATATGTGGTATTCTAAATTTAATTATTGTTTTTACTTTTTAGGCTGCAAATATGTCTATATCTATAATCATGTTTTATGTACGGATGTACCCAAACGTACCCACCCCTCCAAAAAAAAATTGTTGTACAGACATATCATACCTGTACTCGTACCCACGTACCCGAACCCGATTCGGCAACTTAGTACTTAGTATTCCTATATTCTTAGGATATCCTATATTATCTATTATAAAGTGATCTCAAATCATATGTTATGGACTTGCGCCTACCATAACAGAACACTGCTGAAGGGCTGCAAAACTGCTCAGAATGGTATCTTCATCACAAACAGCTACGTATGTCATGGGAGATCCTTTTCATTCGGTTTAATTTTAGTAAGTAAAAACGTAAATAGGTTCAGAAGTTAGTTAATCATAACCATAAATTCCCGCATGTTCTCTCAAACTTTTCTGATCCAAATAAGATTGTATAGCTAGTTCAAAGATAATAAAAATGATGATTTGATATGAACAAGTAATTCTGAAAATAGACATCGCAATTTTTTTTAAGGTTTGCGTGTGAAGACCATATAGTACATTTCATTGCTAGAATGACCCAATTCTAATCCAATGGGTGCCATAGGAATGGATCAAATGATAACTAATGGGTTTAAGTGTTTCCCTTCCCCTGCAATGTTATTAGATTAAAGATTCCACATTTGAAGTATTCGCAATGCTGAATTAGTATTATGTGATAAATGTTGATGGTTATCCTCGTGTTGGGAAATATTCTGGAATATCTGTGTTAAGGACCATTATATATGTATGGAATAGTAGTACCTCCAAGGATATATAAAATCCACCCTTCCTCGTACACTTTTCAGTGGATAGCCGTCTACAAATCATTATTGATACGCATTCCACCTCATTGAATTGCCATCTACAACAACTCCTTTCTGATAAATCTGAGTTCCTCGACTTGTTGTTCTGTGTATTGGCATTTGATGCCAGTCTCTTGGGCAAATAATTTTAAACCGTGAACTACGGGGTAAGTGGCGATTTAGAATATGTAATTAGACCTCAATTTAGAAACTAATAATGTGTGTCAATTTTAAGTAGTTGGGGGTTGCCTTAACTTGTGAATACCTATTAGCGTGCATATTGCATTTTCAGATACAATTGTTAGCTTTAAACATATCAATGCTAAGGACAAATAGTGCTACAGTTTTGCTTATTAGAGTGTTCCGTTCACAATATCTTTCCCAAAAAAGCTAAACCAAAATATAATCCAGGCATTGGCTTAGAAATTCGGTGATGAAAGCAATAGACTTAAATCACAAACCAATATAACCTTCAAGCAGAAAGCCAAAACGCCAGGATTAAATTGGACTGCTCTCACTAAGTAGTATCTATAGACTATAACCGATATAACTGAATTAAGCGTGCTTGGAGGCACTAAACATGGCACATACTGGTACGAGAAACAAACAGAAGCGGACAGTAGCAAGCAAAGACTTGGCAAGCTACAATGGAGATTCTAGCTGGGCAATCCTTTAACAAAATAAATCACAATGACAAGCTTTGAACTTTTGATGGCAGAAAGTGTCTCAAAGCTCCATGTCTCTGGAAATGTTTCAGGAGTCTACATGCACTGTTGACCCAACAAAAAATTAAGACGCTTCTCATACTCTGATAAAACATTTAACAAAAATGAATGGAAGTACTCAGCAACTGATTGCCATGCTATATGCATTTCATTGGCATGGACAGCATGGGCATTTGAATATAAATAATCGCTACCTTTAGTTGGCTTGTGCATGAAATAAAATAAACCATTAGTATGTTTCTTAAGAGCAATAGAAACAAGCTGCTTAGCACACTCAGAGACATGGCATTAGCATATTACTTAAAGAAAAATAGAATCAAACTACTTGGTACACTCTGAGACATGGCATTAGTATATTTCTCCTTAATGCTCTCAGAGACATGTAAGTAGGGCACGCATGAACATCATTAACACTACGTTAGTTTAACCTAATAACGATGAATGCAAAACCCACGGAAAAACATTTCCTTCATTGTTTGAAATAGGGCCACTCCCATTTATGGAGGGGAATTGACTCACTAATTAGCTTGCAGCTGTAAGGCTCAAACATGATTATACCTGTCTGCTAGGCACAAACGCCAAAAATGGGCATCTGACAGATTAAACTTATAAGCAGCTCAAATTTCAATCACATCATAGTAGCTGCCTCCTAGACGCGATATCAAAAATGGAGACAGATTAAACTTATAAGCAGGTAAAGTTTTGATCATAAAAGAACATGCTGAATCCCGTGGAAATACAAACTGTAACAAATTTATCATAGAATAGATCAATCTTATTACTTGTATCAGAAAACAAGTTGGGTTCTCATGAATCCAAGCCACAAAAATGGTTGCAGCTGCAACTAAATACAAACAGAAATAAAGGAAATTATGACTGCGGCTGCCTGCTAGACAAAAAAACCGAAAATGGCTATTGACAGGTTATTACTTATAAGCAGCTCAAATCCCAATTGGAAAAGAAAAAGCTGGCTCTCATAAAAACATCAGCTAGGCACATTTATCATAATACAGATCAGTGCCTCTTTTTAACAGAAAATAGCTAGCTTTCTTTCATCAATCAAATTATTTAATTAAACAATCACAAAAGTAGCTCAATTTTCAATCAGAAAAGCACAAAATTGGATCCCGTGAAAATACAAACAAAGCACGTTTATAACATAGCACATTTTAACAGAAACAGCTGAAATTTCAGATGTACAATTTAAGAATCACTAAAATAAAATCAGAATATCTGATACAAAATCCTTCACCTTCTCAAAACTTAACAAATACTTGGTAGCAATTAGCTGATTTCAACTCTAAACACAATCGATTCCTAAGCCCAATTTAGAACTAAGATACATTGATTTTTAAACTATATCGAAGAAAATGAGGTTAATTTCATGAAAGCATCAACTAAACACATTTATCATAAACATATTAATGTCACCATTTTATCAGAAAATAACTATAGGTTTTCGCAAATCCAATTTTGAGATAGTGAAAGCCAAACATTACACAAGCAAAATATTAATTTAACCCTAAACCCATCTCAGCTCTAAACCAATATTTTTATATATTAATATAAGAACTAAATCAGAAACTACGAATATTTTTATATATTAATTAACAAAGAATGAAGAAAAAAACAAAAAAAAAGACACCAAATAAAAAAAACGAGTCCTATGGCAATCCCAACCAGGCACATATGCCATAAAACAGATCAATCTATTGATTTAACGGATAAAATGATAGATTTTCATGAATCTAGTCTAATAATTGGTGAAATTGCATAAATAAAATCTGAATCCCTGATACAGAATTCTTATCCAACTCGGACAATTTCAAACGCCAGCATATAATGTAAAAATGTGAAGCAACCGCTTTCGTCCCTAAATTAATCCAATTCATCACTAAACCCTATTTAACTCAAAATCCAATTTAGGGCAAAATCATTCTAAGCCTCAGCTTTCTGGTAGACATAAGTCAAACCACATTTGCCACAGTAATGCCTGTCAAAGTGATTGGCCATGAAAGTCCCAGCTCCACACTCCTGATTAGGGCATTCCTTCCTAAGCCTCTGCACCTTGCCAGAGTCATCCACCTTGTAGTACTGCAAAACAGCCAACTTGACCTTCTTCTTCTTGTGCTTAATCTTCTTGGGTTTAGTATAGGTCTTCTTCTTTCTCTTCTTCGCACCTCCCCTGAGGCGAAGGACCAGATGAAGGGTGGACTCCTTCTGAATATTGTAATCCGCCAGTGTTCTCCCATCCTCCAGCTGCTTCCCAGCAAAGATTAGCCTCTGTTGATCAGGAGGAATACCCTCCTTATCCTGGATCTTTGCCTTCACATTGTCGATTGTATCAGAGGATTCTACCTCTAGGGTTATTGTTTTACCAGTCACTGATATACATACATACCAAATCCTACATTAAAACCTAAGGGAAAAATATCCAAATAGAAACCCAACATGAAGGAAGAATAATTGAACATGTATATAATGAAAATGCGTTATTACATCTGCAGAAGAAAGGAAAATAAATGGGTACAGAAACCCTCTCGCAAAAAAGAATGATAATAGATTGAATATATGTTAAGCAGAAGGAGATGGAACTGTTTACATGTTTTCACGAATATCTGCATCTTGAACCCGTCGCCCTGCTCCAGACACCTTCTGCGGCAGCTAAAAATCCATCGTTACCCCAAAAACTCTTAAAAACCCTTGAAACCCTAACAGCAAGGTCACATGAAGCTGCTTAAGAAGTGGTCTCATGGAAGGGGCTCTAGGATTTATTTTAACGGAATAGGAGGTCCCGTGAGATGGGAAAAGTCCTACGGAGGGGAGCTTGCCAAAACTTATATGAAATTGTTGTCAAATAAATTAGGAACTTATTTCGAAGGAAGGGATGCCATCACAGCCAATATTCGGATAACAGTACTCCAATATTTTTATTGTAGAAAAAATTAAAATTTTATCAAATTTAAGTCTTAGAGTTTCATGAATATTTAATTTTTTCAAAAAAAAAATTATTGTATGTAAAATTAAATTTTTATCAACTTTAAGTCTTAGAGTTCCATGAATTTTTAAATTTTTCTTTAAAAGAAAATTAAGTGAAAAAAAAATGATGTTTAGGGTAGGTCCCTATGCAGCTACTTAGCTTATTTTGCCTACTGCTCAATTTTTTTAAGAATTAGTAGGGTTGGTGGCCCCATGAATTTTATTTTTAATTATCCTTTTCCCACAATTTTAAATTTGCATGGGAACACTCCAACTAGAAAATGTAGTTAAGTAGTGGCATGGGGACATGAAGTTAAATTATGAACTATAGTAATTAAATAATTTTTATTTTTTTAAATGAATTTAAACTACCACAAATATAATAGTCTAGGTGAAGGGAAGTTTCACTTCTAAGAGTAAGGTCCCATGGGGAGCTTCAAGATCTATTTTCATGGAGCAAGAGGTCCCATGAAGCAAAAACAAATATGGTATAGGATTAATTGGAATCTTTTCTTGAAAAATAGCAACCCTTGCCTTTTAGGACTCAATTTTTGAGGCGGTGAAATTGGAGTGGAGCTAGAAATTGCCCCTACAACTTAAGAGCAACAACCACTGATTTTTTTAGGAAGCCTCCCTCCATGAGACCTTACTCTAATATTATGGTTGTATTTTTAAGTCTATAAGATTGCCTAAAATAAAAATAGGAGTCTAAGCTTTCCAATCACTTCCAATCACTCTTCAAATTCCATTTTCCTCCATATATAGTAAGTTCTTAGGAAATCTAAGAACTAAAAGATAAGACTAAGCCTAAGTGAAATATAGTAAGCTCTTAGGAGTCTAAGCCTTCCAATCACTTCCAATCACTTCCAAAATAGCCTTAGTGGGGCAAATTTATAGCTGCAAGCAAAGGAAGTGATTGGAAATCTAAGACCTTACTATATTTGGAGGAAAATAGAAGCTCTTATCTTTTAGTTCTTAGATTTCCAATCACTTCCTTTGCTTGGGACTAGAAATTTGCCCCACTAACTTAGAAGATTTTTTGCCACATCATGTGTACAATTTTCAAATTCCCATCAATAAATTTATGGATAATTTTTGTAGGGAATTTTTTTTAATAGTATTTTATTCCTTCATTTGTAAGTGTACATGGGACCACCAATGTCCTAAAAAGCATTTGAGCTTGAAGTTTTAAGCTTGTCCACTCCTATATGTTGAGAAAATGTGTCTCAACCTTACAATTATAGAAGGTATTGTTTAACCGACGACAACAGGGGGTCATGGGGGGGTCCCCCCCCACCACAAAGGCTCTAGGGGGATCATCCCCCCAACTAAGGTCTAGGGGCAGTACGCCCTGGTGGGGGCTTGGGGGCAATGCCCTTGAAAGGAAAATTTTATTTATATTTTGTTATTGTAAATTTGGATCGTTCATCATTATGTCACATATCCAATGATCAATATTTTATTAGCATGACTTTCCCTAGAAGGCAACCCTATTTTTATGAGGGCATTGTATTATGGTTGTGTATTACAGTGTATTATGAGACTATGATAGTGGTTGTGTTGCCTCTGGATCTCTAAGTGGTGATACTCTTGTGAGAAGCTTGCTCTGCAAGTATATTGTAATCTTTGTGATTTATGAATAATATATTGGGCAAATTTTCTCCTGAAAGGGTTTTCCCCACGTAAATCATTGTGTTGTGGTATGCATGATATTTATGTGTATTTTTGTTTAAGTTTTTGTAACTGTTAAAGATTTGTAAAAGATTGCATTATTCTCCTCTCAAAATTAGTGTAGGAAGTTGTTTCGCTACCTTAGCTTCCTTACACTATAAAATCCATGGGACCACTTACTCGTGAAATGCTCCTAAAATTACTTAGTAGCACTTGCTGAAATATTTTAGGAGGACCCTCTCTACAAGACCACTATGTTATCTAATATTATTTAACACCCACTAAAAAAAATTAAGTTTTTTTTGGAGAGACATTTCGTGGTTTTTTAATTTTCTACTTATTTTAAGTAGATTTTTTTTATTGCCATATTGTAATGGTGAAAAAATTCATCATTGATGCATTTCCCCATTTAATTTTATGCCTAGTTTGGGGCAATGTTTTGATAAACTTATATGGCTACAAATGGCCCATTTTTGTGCATAGTTGGGCCCATGTAGTTAGTTTTGCTTGCACCTAGCTCTATGTGTACATGCACATAATCCCAATTTAATTGGCTTATTTATCTCATTATGATCACTAATTCAATCCTTTTGAACACTAGTCCAACCTATCTATTTGACCCTAGGTCATGTCCATAGCTACAAGGTCATCTTTGTAACTATAATATGTATTCTTATATATGGAAGTCAACATTTTTGCTAGGTGGCTCCCAAGCCAGCTATGCATAAATCTTTACAAAATGGTATTATTTTCACATATAAAAATACATCAATTGCATTCATTTCAAAAGATCACGCACTGTATGAAATCTAAAAATCTCTCAATACAATTACATTCATGAACAATCATTCACATTTGCATCTATCATATATGATCACACTCCAATCCTAACACATCTGAATCACCTGACAATCATTCCAGAATTTGTGTGCATGTCTAAAGCATGCTTTTTGTTTAGGTATTTTTAAATATTGCTAGACTGATAAAAAAACCTAAGAGTGTGAAAGAGGATATCATTCTCTAGCAATATACATTTTGAGAGTTCACAAGGGAGAATCCAAATATTATAAGAGATTGAGTATGTAAACACAAAGTAAGTTTACAACCACAAATTGGATCCAAAACAACAAAGTCAAAGCAACATAGAATAGTGATGAATATAGTATTTCTCATCCATACACACAATTGCCTAAGGCATTTCAAAGCTTTTAGGCACATAGATCTCATTGTCTTTGTAAATTAGCACACATTCTTCAATCAAAAAGCTAATCTCTCTTCCCCCCCAATTTATTACTATTTATGTTGTGATTATATAGTTCTTATCTAATATTGTTTGATCTAAGGCACCCCACTCTAGCAACTCAATGAATCTAGATTGATTTGTGTATAATTGCTTTATTTAATTACGTAACCTAAAGTACCCCTAAAGAAACCTTTTATTTTCTTTTCATTTTGATGAACCTGAAAAACTTAACCAACCTTACAACACCAATTAGCTTTTTAGATCTTTGATTCAATTCAAATTTCCTTATTTTCTAGATATGATTTGGCATTGGTCTTTAAAGCTTCATCAATATATATCCTCTTTCTAGGGTGCGGTGATTGAACTTTTTGTCTATCCTCATGTGCACTTTACCTACCCTTGAGTTGACCTAGGGTTTGTACATTTTTATTTGTGCATCATGAAAAAACCCTAGATACTTGGATAAACTAGTGTTTTATGCTATGAATTCTCATGGTCCTCTATCCTTGGCCTTAATCCTTTATTTCATCATTGATTTTGATATGTTTATACATTTTATATGTGATCCCATTGTGCTTGATTCACTTATGACCTTTTATCATACCAATAGAGTCAAATTGTCAATGAAAGAATTGTATGATCACTTATTTTCTTTCTCTTCCTTTACCTGGATTTATTTATCATGTTTTTTCCTATGTTAGACACCCTTACTTCACTCCTCCATGATTCTAATATATTGTAATATACTGAACCTCTATAGAGATTGATAGTATTTTGTTTTCTTATATTGAGAGATCACCTTTTAGCATATTTACTTTACATGTTTTAATTGTAGCATGGAACCTACTTATAATGTTATGCATATATGCCATGTTGTCTATACTTCTTTATGTATTACATCTTATGGTTAAAAAAATGATAATTCTCATGTCTTTGTGGAACTTGAATCTATTCTTACACCTAGGCATGATATACATATGATGATATGATTTATTATGTATTGTCTTTCATGATTAATAATGTACTTGTTAGTTTGAGATTGCCTATTTATCAATGCTACTTAGCATTGAACATTGTATTGATTATCCTTTTACATGCCATGACATAGAGACATGTTCATTTGATATGCTATATATTCTTTTCTATATGACAGTGTCTTATATGATGATAACCCTTATGCATGATGAAGAATCCTTCCATTACATTAGTGTACTTAGTAATGATATGTCCTTTCCATTTCATGATCTAGTATTAAGTTTCTATACACACTACCTCACTTTAGATATAATGAATATAGTATTTATTACATGATTACTCTCTTACTCCTTGTGTATCACATTTTTTCTCATGTTTTGATGGTGATATGTTAACTTATCATATTAATACTTCATCGCTTCTACATGATGATATTATGAATCTTAATGGGGAAATAGTGCACGATGATTAAGATGGTTCTAAAAATACTTATTTGCACATGAAATATTTTCTTGTTAATTACATGCACATAGATGATATTTTCTTGATTACTAAGTTTATATTGTACTTACATGGAAAATATTTAGAATGGTTTGATTCCTCTTGCTTATATACTCTATTTTCTAAATTGACTAATTATTTCATTAACTATTTTTATAGACCTAGTCCACATAAGAGCATCATGGACTTAGCAATGATCTATAGAGTTTTATTTTTCAATCTTTGTCATAATAAATACACTTCACATCATACATATGAATATTCTAAGGATAGAGGCATTTCATTCCACGTAAATTCAAGAATTTATAGACAAAGGGAAGATACACATTGATGCCCCACATAAAAAAATAGAGAAGCTACCCAATATGAGGTCTATGATTTCATTGCTTAGATAGTATCTTCATGCTTCTTTCGTCCTTATCCTTATCTACTTTTCCTTTTAGAATCCTTATAACTTCTTTATGTCTTTCTCCCCAGTTAGGGGCATGTGTGCTTTGCTTTATCTTTATATTTACTTTACATTTCTTTATCCCACTTGGGAACAATGTTGGACCTCTTTATCTCTTGATTTTCATGTGATATTTTATTTTCCTACGATCTTTATTATTGTCACATTTCATACCATGATATTTGTCTCATATACATCATATTTACATTGTCTTGTCTTGTCTACTTTGTTATTTCATGCTTTGGTTTTTTATTGGTCGCACATGTCTCGTATAATTTGATCCTAGTGACTAATTACTTCACAATGCTTGATATAATTTCTTAGAAAATAATCTTATGCATTGACATTGCTTATATCTAGCTATCTTGATCATTACATTGTTGTATTCACTTCTATTGATTATATCTAGCTACCCTAGAATTTCATTATCTTATGCACTTATAATCATTATATCTTTTACAAAGCATGAATATCTTGATCTTACATTGTCATATCTTACTTTGATCATTTATCATTAATTTTTATATATGCTTACATTGGGGGCACATGCTCTTCCCCCCTTTCTATTTATTAAGCTTACAAAGTCACTTCTACTAAGTGATCCTATTTGCATTGAGCTTAAATTTTTATGTCATTGCTATTGTGGTTTGGAGATTACATTTTTACATTACCATTATAGATTATTCATAATCATGTCTTGCTATCGAGAGTTATTTTTATGATCTTACTTTGTTATACTTTTATGTCTAAATGATCTTATATTGTTATATCTACCTTGAGATCTTAACATAATCCTTTAGATGTGCTTATATTGGGGGGAACCATGTTATCCCCCTTATCTAGCTAAGTTATAAATGATCCATCTTTATGCTAAAGGGCATTATGCCATATTATTTATTATATTGGAGTCTTATTTATATCTTTGATTATCTAAACTCATATTTATTGTGATCATACTAAAAACATATGAGGACATGCCCCACTATCGAGCCTTGGGTCATTGACCCCATTTACATATTTTAGTCTCATGAACATTATTTTCATATTTGGGGATTTATTAGATGACGATCAATCACTATAAACTTCTCATTGAAAAATATTAATAGTAGTTAAGGTGATCTTGGTGGTAATAAAGCAACACAATAAGATAATAATATATTGGAGGTTGTTACTTGACACCTGGAAGAACACACCAAAATTTATTTGAGTGTAACAACCTAAGAAATTGAGCATTCATTTGATAGTTAGACATGTCAAGAGAAAAAAAAATCAAAATTAAAGAGTTAGATTGATCATTAAAATGTAATGAATTTGTGGTAACTAAATCTCTAAATGGGGCTTCCTAGAATATTTAAATTATACTCAATACAAAGTTGGATGTAATTACAACTAAAATTATAATAAATAGTTCAGAGAGAAGGATAATAAGTCTAAAAACATTTTTTTGACGTAAAATCTCTTCTAAGAATTTGTATTGAGTCGTCATGTACTATGTCAATATCTAATAAATATGAATTTCTTTATGTATATATCTTGCATGTATTTTTCTAAAATAAAATATTCTTTTCACCCCTTGAACTAATTTTTTTTAATGAACCTCTTGATATATCTATATGCATGTTCATGGTTGGGTACTACAACTTAGGGTACTATTAATGATAAAAGATTGTGCAAGGCTAGTCATTTCCCAATTGGTTTAAGTATTATCAAAAATTACTAATAATATTACAAAACATGTTAGTAACTTTAAATAAATTTTATCTTTCTATTATATTTATTTTATAAATCCTTTTCTCCTTCCCTTATTTTGAAAACTTTTTCTTAAGATCAAGAAGTTTAGGATTAATATAGGATTTTTTTAGAATACACTTTTCATTTAGCTTAAATGACAAATCTTCCCCTATTTTAAGAAACAAGTAGTAATGGATCTTTATTGTAGATAAATAATCTCAAGCACACTTTAAAAAAATAACTTTAAGCTCATTTTTCCACAAAACTAGTAGCCTCTTGTAAGGAAATAGATTCACACACCTTTAGATTAACCAAACTTACTTTAATAATTTTCTTGGGCCATGAAGGGTGATTTCTTCCTTTTGAAAGATGAATGAATCATTCCACAAGTTAGTGTGTTAGAACATGTATCAACACAATCTTCTAAAAAATATGCAATAATTATAGTTGTGATGGACATAAAGCATTACATTGTAATCTCTTATGAAGGTAAATCCAATATTTATTTGATCAATGCTTCAAAAACCAAGGAATTGATAAATGTTCTAGTGGGAAGTTTGTTGTTTTTATAGAGATAAGTAAGATGACAAGGAATTTATTTGATTCAATGGTTCTCCTAGGTTGTCTACTAACAAAAAGCATAAAATGATGGAAGATATATTGAAATTCAAGAGGTGTTTGAAAACCTAAGTGATTGCCTCATAAAAGAGTCATAAAGCATAAGATTTAGTTGTTATCTAACATCCCTTTCTTAAACTTTGGGATTTATCAACAATCACTATTGGAGGTTGTGACCATAATCATATTGTTAACTAAACATGCTAAATCCAAACAAATTTAAAGCCTATTTAATTACCTAAGTCATGATCCCAATAAGATATTCAATATCAACAAAGTGAAGAAGCCACTAAAACTAACATGCTAAAACATGAAATCCTAACAAACATCTATTCTAAGACGTTGAATCTTATCCTATTGGGGGAGTGGTGTCACATTAATGTGGAATGGTGACCCTTTTGCCAATCCCTTGGATAATATGAACCTTTCCAATCGATTTTATTGATTAAAATTGATGGAAACTAATGAAAAAGATGAATGAAAACATGAGAAAAGCTAAGATGTTTGATGCAAGTGTATAAAACCCTATGCTAAATGTATACAAGATTTAAAGATGCAATTCCTAGATTCTAAAATATACTAAATGAATGCATACTAAGTTATCATGGAAGCCATTATTGGATGCTAAGCTAACTATGCACATGAAAATTAATCTAAAATGATTTTAAACATAAAATATGGATGCAAATGAGTGTGATTTTTAACAACATAAGTTCACTATTAAAAGATGGATCCATTTGTCTCCAAATAGTGATCTATTTATAGGAGAGCAAATGAAAAATCAAGGGCTCAAATTGATTTGATTAATCAATGGTCAATACTGAATGAAGGGTGAGCACATGAATCAAATATTCTCTTTAATGGATGAGAATCAATGTTCACATGGATCAAGAAAAGATCAAGGGTTGAAAATGGTTCAAGCAAACAAACTTTGCAATAACTTTGACAACTTGTTACAAAGTTTTTTTGAAAGAAGTCATTCCAATTTTGGAGCAAAATAGGATAATATTCCTTTGGAATATTCCCTATGCAAGTGGATGGGGGGAATTAGCAATTTAGTTAATTAAAACTAAATTTGAATGTGCAAGATGGAGAATAAAGTGATATTCATTAATTTATTGATTTAATGGAAAGGGGAATGCGGTATGATATTTAATTAAATAGTTTAAAGTTATTTAATTAAATAAGAGTACTTAGGGCTTAGATTAGATAATTTATATTATTTAACTAAACAAGATGACATGTTAGTGTAGAGGGAGTGAATTAACCCAAGTAGGTCAATTAGATTTATAGATAAACATGAGGCATTTGATTAATTAACTATTTTAACTTAATCAATCAAGTGAAAAGAAGATGGGTTTCAGGACAAAGTGATGTTAATATATCATATTCAAGTGTGTATACCATTCAGGATATTTTAAAGTGTCTACATTTTGCCCCTCTTTAAAGCGAGGTATTTGTTACGTTGGTTCAAAGACACACATTTTTGGATTAAAACTATTGCTTAGACCAAAAATTATTTTTAAAAAAAAATTTGGATGCCCCAAAGGAAGGAAATAAGCTGGTTCCCCACCCCCTTAAGAGATTGGGCAAAAATTTTGAATTTTGGGTTGATATCTTGACAAGGGTAAAATATTGGTGTAGGTGTAAAAACATGCCCCATGATGCAAAAAATGACCTTAGAATCACAAAAGATGGCTTAAAATAGGCTATGAAGTGCAAAAATAGGTAAAATAGGTCAAAACCCTAGCTTTTGGCTCAAATTAGGGCAAAAAACCCTAATTTTTTGGCATAAATAAGCAAGAAGTGTGCACTTCCAATTCATTTGTGAATTGACTCCTTAGCGAATTGTTGCATTTTGAACTCTAACACCTTGATGAGATGGCCCACCGCGTGCTTCTAGTTCACCTTTCCAAGTGAGCCCAAGAGTACCAACATGTAAGGCCCCGCCCCACATGTGATTAATACAACCCTAAATTGCTACATACTTCACCTAAATAGATAGTTAGATGTATTACAAGCGATAAATAAGGTGATTTGTGTGACAACAATATTGTATATCATTTCCTTCACGTTTTATTGCCTTCACCATAAAGGTGATTATGTAGTCCTAAATTGGGGAGTATGAATTGAATTATAAATGGGGAGTGAAAAAAGGTATATATATATATATATATATATATATATATATATATATATATATATATATATATATATATATAAAGGATAAAGCATGGAATAATGTTCAACGAAAAGTATGGGTCTTAATAGTATAGCAAATATCATTACGAAAATAGTAGCCTCCTTTTCTTCCCACTCGGATATATATTTTTATTTAAACTCTCACATAAATGATATTATAGTGATGTGTAAGGGGAGTAGAAGTTATCCATTCTTTTTAATTCCTGTAAATATTTTGTGAAGCTCTTGTATTTTATTTTGCCAATGTTTTAACTTGCTGCATACTCTTTGTTAACTGCCAAATAATAATATGACGGGTCAGAAACCCAACAAAGATCTTTTATCTACAATAATTACTGTGAGGATCTTCTAGTTGTAAAGTCATCCAAATTCTACCAAACATAAAATTTGATTAAAGTATGTTGTTATATAGAAGATTTTGTTCCCGTGGCAGTTTGTAAAAAAGTATTAAAGCATTGAATAAATATAACTAGCTTAAATGCATGGGATGGGGTGCATCGAATTCTGCAGAGTTGAGTGTTTGGGAAGGCTGGCTTTTAAAACAGCCATGATGCATGACATTTGGAATAAATGCTAAAGGTCGGGAGCAATGAATCATTTTGGTAAATAGGATGTCTGATCATCTTTAATTTAGTTCCATGCCAACCCCACTCGATTGTTGAAGGTAATAGAAAAAGATATAGTAATGAAGTAGTTGGTAGAAAATAACATCATGAAGCGCTAGTATCAAAATTAAGTATAGTTAATATTTTCTGAGTTGCGTATGGGCAGTAGAGGAGTTGGTTGCCTTGTATATGGGTTGAAATTTATGGGCAAGGTTGGTAGTTCGACAGAGAATTAACTGGGGAATCGTAAACAAAAATACTCCCTGTCATGCCATTAAGGAAAGGGGGGGCGTAGATTACTCCAGGTAAGAAGATTCCTGTAAAACATTAATGAGCTACTCTTGTTAAGAACGGTAGTGAGTTATGGAGTTTTAGGGATCCAACTTCATTTTCTGCTGGAAAAAGTTTCAAAAAAAAAAAAAAAAAACCTTTCAACATATTGATTCTGGATATATCCTGCCATGACTACACTCCATGAGACCACGTTGCTGGGAGGTATTTTTTTGGGTGGAGCAGCTTGCATGATCAGGGGGTGGTGGCGTCCACTCCTTACATACATATCCACCAGGGCAGTTGCAGCAAGAACATCTGAAAAAATACCCATACTTTGTATGCTTTGAGGGATGTCCATTACCAGTTCCAAAAGCTCCCATTTTGGCACAGGTAGAGTCTATGTTGGGAAAGATTACATAATTTGACTTTACGCCTGCCAATTGCATTTTCTTGTAAGTTTCTTAAGACTCTTCTATAAATCCATTTTGTGCATATCCTACAATCATTGCAGTTCATGTGACCACATTTATTTGGGGTATTCTGTCAAATTGTTCATGTGCCTTGTCTATGGTTCCACATTTTGCATACATATCTACTAGCACAGTTGCAACTACAACATTTTCCATCCTTTATGCTCTAATGGATGTTTGAAAAATGATTTAAATAAATTAGTAAATGTAAATAGTTTTTGTAAAAAAAAGTTAAGAGAAGAGTAATATCGCAGTATGATGTTTGAATTTCTTTTTATCTTCAGTCATACAAAACCACAAGTGGATGAACAAGTGGGACATCAATTTGCATGAGTGTCCTAGCACCAATAGTGAAATAAAAAGCTATGTGACTGAAAAATTCAGAACTGCCATGTGGACAAACCAGATTGGGCGAAAAAAAGCATACTACATCAAAGAGTTTAACCCGACAAAGGATCATGGTGAAAAAACTTATTTAGGTGCAGATATTAAAGGGAAAGCGAGGTTGTTAGTGGCACAATTGAGGACGGGATCACATCACCTTAGGTGTGAGACCGGTAGGTGGAAGATACCCAAGGAAACTTGGGAAGAAAGAACTTGTATTTTCTGCAATAAAGGGGTTGTGGAAACAGAATGGCACTTCATCATGGAATGCATTGCTTACGAGGATATCCGCACTCAACATGAAAATAGTTTGAAAGTGGACAATATGCACCAGCTATTTGAGGAAGATAAGATTAATCAGACGGCTAGCCTTCTAGTCAAACTTAACAGCAGGAGATCTGACTTGGAAAAGAGTATGAAGACAAATTAGGCCTGTTTTGTCTCGGTCCCATAGACTGTTTGGTCTCGCGGACGTCATTAAAATCTTTCATTCATTCATTCATACATGTGTAGCACTGCAATGGTTGCACAACATGTAGAGTTCAAATTAAAGTTTCCTACTATTTCGGGTACAAGCAACGCAAGTGCTAATGCATGAAGAAGAAAAATAAAAATAAAATAAAAATAAGGGCGGGCTTATATTAAACTCATCAAATGACCAATCATGGCCAATCGATTATATTAACACAGTTAGCTTAAAACAGAGAAGAAAGACCCTTTTCAATGAGTCATTTAGGAAATATAAGTGGAATAAACAAATAATCCATAAAAACTAAAATAGGAAAATTCATAGACTTTAACCCACAGTTGATTATTCTACAGCTGTACAGAAAACACCATTAGTACCAAAAGAATCTAGAGCAAGTGGAAAAGAATTCCCTCAACTAGAGTTGTATTTGCAATCAAAATCATTGACCTTCAAATCTTACATCCATGTCAATTATCCAGTGAGAAGCATTATTTTATTGATGCTTTCGGCATGGTGATTTCCAAAATATAAATTAGTTGTATAAGTTCTGACTGTGTAGAATAATAGAGAAAGAAAGCATTTGTATAGTGATCTTGATCAATGTAATATTCTATCCATCCTTGGCTCTATAGTTAAAACACAGATTAGAGCATGTTTTCTGAAATTCTATGTTTTTTTTCTAACAATGAAATGCAAATTCCTTCTTGAAATGTGACAAATTTCAAGTATATTTACATTCTCAGTCTATGGCTTTCTGCTTGTGTTAACATGATCTCATGAATGGTGATAGTGGTTATTTAAAAAGATTCATTAGATAAGTTTTGTGGATTGTGAAGAAAAATGTTATAGTTGTTAGAAGAACTAAAAGAAATAGATACCAAGAGATAACAATATACAGCTAGCAAAACCAGAAAATAAATAAATTGTAAACAATAAAACTGTGATAAAATTTCATAGATAGAGAACTTAAATCTGTTATATTTACACAGAAAAATGCAGCAAATTGTCTTCACCACTTTATGGAAATTAAAAGAGAAATATATACATAAACAATTTCAGCTGAAAAGGAAAAAAAAAAACAACAACGAATGAGAAACTTACCCAATCAGAAAAAAATAAAGGCAGAAAATGTTGGGAAACATTCCCAAACAACCAAACAAATATGATTTTACTTATCTTAACATTAGTGGTTGTCCATAGGAAGTTTACACATTTTAAAATATTCCAATGCAATAAGATGAAAGTCAATTATCGCAACCTTTCACATTCCTTTTCTATTTTAAAGTTGTACTTTTTCCTTCTTCTTTTTTAAATTTCCTAACTTCTAAATGTGATAGTGTTTGAGAAGAGATGCATTCCTCACGTAAATTTAATTAATTTTTTTCCAGTATCAAAGACTGACTTAAAGCTCCACTTTGGATCATATATCCAGCATAGTCCTCTATTATCCCCAATCCTTTTTTAGTGAAGATGGTTGCAATTTGTTGTTTTGAGATGATAATTATTTAATCAATGGTTTACCTTAATATTTAGGATGTGTAATAAGTTTACAATCTTATGAAATGATTATGTGATATTTATGTATTTATTTTTAGGATATTGGTATTGGAATCATGTGTATTTAAAGCGTATATTTAGGAGTAATATTTGGTACTATTTTACATAAATATTGTTATATAAGTGTTGGGAGTATCAAATTTGAGACTTACAATAATTACCTTATGGAAAGTATCCTACATATACATATAACCAAATAAATGATGTTAAGTATTGTTATGTGAGCTAGTTTTAATGGTTGTAGCATGTACGACTGTCTGCTCTCAAATAAAGGGGATTCTTTTTAAAATATTATAGATTATTACCATATATATACACACACACACACACATATGGTGTACTCACTATGATAATTTGTAGAATTTAGGGGGAAACTCTGCTTGGATAATTATTCCTAAGGGTAGAAGTGTTTTTCTACAATAATCAATCTTGTCTTATGCCACTTATCTACACGTTCTTAATCTATTGTTATTACACTTGATTTGGCCTATTTGGTTTGGAAACTAAACATTGATAGATATCTTATAAATTAGTATTAACTTTAAAATCACTAAGTGAGTATTTATTGCATAATTGAGAAATGCTAATCGATAGTTTGATAACTAAATAATAGCAAATTGATTTGAAGCATATTGTCTTTAGTAGGTGGAAGATGCCTTGATTTTGTTTAGTCAAATTTCATTTGTTAAACATACTAATTCTAGTTTATCCGACTATAGAATATTTTTGGGATAAGAGTTGATTTGAATACGAATTACATTGGTTTCTTCTTATAATCTTGAGTGGATCCCTTTATTTGGCATTGTTTAGGGTTTAGTTTTTTACCTTAGCATGTTAATTTTGTAATTTCACACCAATTAGAGAAACCCC
Source organism: Sequoia sempervirens (assembly GCA_007258455.2). Lineage (NCBI taxonomy): Eukaryota > Viridiplantae > Streptophyta > Pinopsida > Cupressales > Cupressaceae > Sequoia > Sequoia sempervirens. The sequence goes on along the minus strand of VDFB02106591.1, from coordinate 19,310 downwards.
AATAATTCAACTATTTTGGTCCAGTTTATGTGTCGTTTAACTATAGTGAAGTCAACTATAAAATTACATCAAGAGATTATATCCAATTTTTCGGCCAACCAAGTGCAAGATGGTTGAAGTCCATGTGTCGAACTGCGGTTCCTTTGTGAATTATATACGTAGGCAAGGTTGTCATAGATGAGCCCCAGAGGAATTAGGTCTAGCCCCTAGGCTTGTTTCCTTTTTATTACTTTGAGTTCATAATGATATAATGTATTTGTTTAGCTTATGACTTGATTGTGCATTCAATTTATGAATGTGTTGGTTGAACTATGTAAGTCTGTTTTGATGATTTAATTTCGCTGTCCCCATTTGAAAACTCTCTTAGGATAACGTAAGTAATTTAGTTGTCTAACTAAATATATTAATCTATAGCTGATCAAATGTTGTATTGCTTCTTGGAGTGCCTTCTTGGGTAGCAGCTTGTGAGTTTTGCAAGTGTTCTTGAGAAAAAAATGATAGTTGTGTTTTGTCCTTAACTGTGTTTTGAGTGTTATATTTTACGGCATCACACATCACCAAGCAAATGTAGGACCTCGGGGGGTGAACCCACAAAAGTGGTTTACAATTGGAGTGAGGAAGGAAAAGTTGGAAAAAATGACCCCATGGAAAAAAAAATCATTTTTGGGGTTCGAACGAACTAATAGGTTTGAACTAACCAAAAGAGGGTTTGCTAGAATAAGGGTTCGAGCCAACAAATTCAATGAACTTCCCACCATTCCCGCCAAAAAACACAAAGGAATACCCTTTTTGAAAGGGGGTTCAAATGAACCCTAGATTTTGCGAATGGGTATGTGCAGGATCATGATGGGCCAAAAAGTGGTGATATGATGGGTATTTGTAGGGTATGTGGTTGACGACCTTTTTTTTACCCAAAATTGATGAAATGAAAAGGGTTTTTAAAAGAGATTCTTAGCTTTCCACCAATATTAATTATGTTTTGAGCTGTTGCCACTCTAACTTTTGGAGCTATTGTACTGTTGGCTATCGGAGCTACTGCTCTGCTATACTCTAGAGCTACTACTCTATTGTCTCTATTCAGAGCTGTTATTCTGCTGAACACTACCAAAGTTATTGTTCTATTGCACATCACTTCAAAGCTTTTTTTTTAATTCTCTACGGTAGTTTCTTCTTGAGCTACTACTCTCTTGAGCTCCCCCTAAGTTATCTTCTAGAGCTTCTTCATCATAAAGGGGTATTGTGACTAAAATACTTGTGGTGTCATCCACCATTCTATCCCATGCTTCATTCTCAATGAACACAACATCCCTGATAATCAAAACATTATTGGTGATGTGATTGTACAATTTATAGGCTTTTGACTCTTCACTATAGCCTATGAAGATGTATTTTTCTCCTTTATCATCAAATTTATGCCTCTTCTCTTTTGGCACAAATGCATATTCCACACACCCAAATATCCTTAATTGTTCAACACCCCATTTGTTGTTTTTCCACACTTCTTATGGAATCCTATCATGCACAACCTTCATGGGGCACCTATTTAGTATATATACTGTTGTTGCTACAACTTCACCTCAAAAAATGTGTGATGACCCTTTTTCTTTCAACATACTCACTGCCATATCTTGAATGGTCCTATTTTCCTCTCATCCACTCCATTTTGTTGTGGAGTATACCTAGTTGTGAATTTTTTGTGAATTCCCTCATTCCTACAAAAATTTAGAAATTCTTTGGAGATGTATTCTCCCCCTATATCTATTCTAAGGGCTTTGATATAGTGACCACTCTCCTTTTCAACTGTTGCCTTAAACCATTTGAACTTCTCAAAGGCTTCTTATTTATTTTTCAAGAAATAGACCCAAAATTTTCTACTATAGTCATCTATGAATGTCATGAAATAAGTGTTTCCAACTAAAGTGGAAGTTTTCATGGGTCCACACAAATATGAGTGTAGTAACTCAAGAGGTGCTCTTGCTCTCCTAGAATACCCAAATTGAAAAGGTTGCCTATGTTGTTTTCCTAAAATGCAAGCCTCACACTTTCCATCAGGTTCTACAACAGATGGTAAACCTTTAACCATGCCTTTCTTAGACAATAAACTTAAACTAGAAAAGCTTAAGTGCCCATGCCTTAAATTGCAAAGTTTGGATGGGTCTTTGATGACTGTCTTGAATGCAAACGTTGTTCCACTACCGACTGTTGTGCGACTGCTGTGAGTGTTGGTGAACAATGTGTTGCTATGCATCTACTATGTCTATCACAGACACTATGTGCATCTTGAGAGGAAACATTCTATTTCTCATCATTTTCACTGCAACTATCACTTTCTTGTTGCCTCCTTTATCAAATATCTTGCACTCCCCATTCTCCATCAAGATTCTGTAGCCATTTTGGACCATTTGTTCAATACTTAATAGATTATGCTTTATGCCAAGGGCATAATAGACATCTTGGATTTTCTACCTCTCATCATTCTTTGTTTGGATGTTGACTATACCTTTTCCAATGATAGGGATTTTCTCATCGTTTCCCATTTTGATTTTTGTTTTTATGTTATCATCTATGGAGGAAAAGAATTTCTTTTTACCACTTATGTGGTTACTGCATCCGCTATCCAAGTACCATACTTCACCAATGTTGCATTCAACAAGGTTGCAAATGATGAATACATTGGACTGTTTGTCATTTTCAACCTTATTCTCATTTGCTACATTTCCATTTTTTCCTCCATGGTCACGTTGCTTCTTTCTACACTCACTAGCATAATGTCCATATTTGTGACAGTAATAGCATTGTACAATGCTCTTTTCATTCCTCTTATTTGAACTATTGTTCTTCTTTTGGTTTTGGTTTGCTGACTATGAGTTGCTCGGCTCCTCTGTGTTATCATAACCTCCTCTTCCAAAATTGCTTCAACCTCTGCCTCTTTGACCTCTACCTCTATTGTTTCTTGGACTCTTCCCCAATCTCTTGCATTGTTCTAAGCTTTGAAGGCTTGCTCTAGGGAAGGAGTAGATATGTTCAACCACTGCTCATGGGTTTGTAGTGAACCCATCAACTCATCTATAGTCATTTTGGATAAATCCTTTGCATCTTCAATGGAAATGACTATAGGATCAACCTTAGTAGGAAAATTTCTTAGGATTTTCTCAATAATCCTTTGTTCTTTCATTGTTTCACCATTGATTCTCAGTTGATTTATTAAGGTAGAAACTTTAGCAAAGTAAACAAAAATTGACTCACTATTTCATTTGAAAAGTCTCAAAATCTCTTCTCAAGAGTTGCAACTTTACTAATCTCACTTTTTTTGTCCCCTTGTAACTATTTTGCAATATTTCCCAAGCTTTCTTTGAGTAATTTTCTGCTTCAATACATGGGAAAATAGCCTCACTCAAGGCTGCCTCAACCAAATTGAAGGCTTTTGCATCTCTCACATAATTGTTTTTCAACTAGTTTTTTTGTGCATTTGAAAGGGTTGCATATGCATTTGGGTCTATGATATCATTGAAGCCATTGATGACCAACTCCCATAGGTCATTAGCAACCATTATTTTTTTCATTTTCTTAGCCCATATATCATAATTTCATCCATCAAAATTCGGTGGTTGCTGCCAACCTTTGCTCTCACCTCCTACCATTTTTCTCATATTTAAGAATTAATGCCTAGAGAACCTAGGGCTTTACCCACAATAACAAATTGCATGATTTACTACCATAAAAATAGCCTGGATCTGATACCACTTGTTGGCAGGTAGAGGTGCAATAAAACACAAAACAAAGTCACTATTGTGACATGATGGACAAAAGAGACAAAACAAATTGAACAAAAAAAGCAAAGAGACAACACTGATGAAACTATAATGCATAGAAAACTATATTTGCATATATATTCCTTCATTTCTTTCCAAAATTACAAAAACACATAGTACATACTTTGTTTTACATGAAAAAAACAAACTTAAACTATTTGGATAAATGTCCAATACAAGGGTGCTACACTCACACCTCAACAACTATAACTGGCTACAATCTTGTAGCTGACACTATCACTGCACTACGTCTAATAACATTTCTTTTGTGCACTATTGTCTCCTTACTTTCTACTAAACATTCTTCTTTGTTGTTGTTGCAGGCTTAACTTCACACAATATGTAAAAACCAACTCCTTAAAACTAACGGTTACAACATTCCTTTTGTCTATTAGCAAGCTCATGAGAATGAGTGCTTCAATTCAAAATTCAAATTCACCAACCTCATTTAATGTTGGTAGGTAACAACAACTTTTTTAAGCTCAAACATGAGTGCTAGATTTCAAAATTCAAATTCACCAAACGTATTAATTTCAACATGTATATGTTGGGCTGAGAAAGTTATGTGGGGCTAACAAAAGATTAAAATAATTCCAACAAAATACAACATGGTCAAATTGGATAGCAACTTCATTTTTTGTAATTGATTATAAGGGTTGATATGATATAATAGACAGGGTAGAAGGTATACAAATAACTCACCTAGCCTTAATTAGATCAATATGTACTTCAAATGTCAAAAATAAAATTTTGAGGAATAAGTTGCAACATGGATTCTATCTGATATGCCCTCATAAATTAATAAATGAAAATAAAATAGAGGAATTCATACATAAATATTTAACCCTACCCTTTTGATGAATAAGTGAAAATTAAATGTCAAGATAGTGGAGCCATTCATGTTCTAGTGGAATACAACTTGCTTTTCAATGGAAGCTATATATTGTTAGAAAAATAGAACAAAAGAAATTATAAATTAAATATGTAATGTACTACCCCTGTGTTTTCCATTGCATTATGCACATGGGTGAAAGATGTGAGTATCCAAAACCCCATATGAATCCTTGATTTCATACACAACTAATTAACTAAAAAACAATCTACTCCCTAGTTAGTGGGAAAAGGAAGTAAATGGTTGCTTAGCACATGGTCATCTAGACTCCCTAAAATGATATCCCATTTGATTGCTACATTGCCATTTGGATTTAGTGGATCATAAGCACCAACACCAAACAAATGGATTTGTGAAACTAGACAATCAACAAACTTCACGACTACATAAACAATTAGATTAATGGATGATGAATTATAGCACAAATTTCCAACCAACAAAAGAACAAACAGATCTAAAGAAAATAAACGAAAGTGAAGTGAAATTCAAGAAAATAAATGATGCCCATTGAAAGTAACCGTTGCTTATTAATTCTCTTTTTCTCTAAAAAAATGAATTAATACTTGAGTAGAACATTTGCAAAGGGGGGAGGTGACTATGAGATCACTACCATCTATATTTCTTAAACAGAAAATGACTATTGATTGCAGGTTAAGGGGAAACAATGGAACAATTAGAAATTTAAACAAGTCTACAAAATAATTTATTAAAGTGATTTGAGTAAGAGATCGGTTATGGACTTGGGTCATAATGCCCAATTCTTACCAAAACCTTGAATGGGAAAAGCTAAGCTGACTCGACATTCATGTGGTGAGAAGATACTCGACTAAAATAACTTATTTATTACTGGTAATGCTTCAGAGAGCCAAACAATATTTGATTCATCTATGAAAACCAGACAAAACCATTTGTTATATCATATGTTGATCAAAGAAAAGGAAAAAAATCGAAGGCATACCTATGTGATAGATTCTTCAACATTTTCCTAGTGTAGTCCTCCTTCCCCTTTCTCTGAAACTTCTACCTGATTCTTCTTCCTTGCCCTTTTTCCCCTCGTTTTCCCCTCCTCGCTTCTTCATTAATAAGAGTTATTGATTTTTTTTTTGTTATGCTACCACCACTCTCTTGGAGAATAACATGCAAGAATCACCAAACCTATAGCCCTCAAGACCCACCATGCACATGATGCCCACTTATGAAGTACGCTTGTGTTGTCATCGTTAACCCCCTATTGCTGCCATTTACCATTTGTTGTTGTTGGTTACCCTTTACTGCTTATGTTGCTGATTACCCTCTGTTGTTGTGTAAATTATGGGAAGTGCACTTTAGGTATCCAGTGTGTAAAAGGAGAATGCATGTAATTAATATTGTCTTAAATTATATTTTTATGTTCAAATTATATTTTTATTGTCTTAATTTAAGACAATTAGAAAATTAAAAATATAATTTAAACATAAATATATATATTTAAGACAATTAATATTGTCTTAAATTAATGTCTTAAACCCCCCTTCTATGTAGTAGTGGAATAAGTTCAAATTATGTCTAATTAGATCTATATCTACTTATATTTAAAAAGACAATGATCAAATTACACATTATGTTATAAATTGTAGAGAGGGTGCATGTCTAAGGAAAAAGATAGGAAAATTTATCTATAGGTAAATATATCATTATATATTTTTATTTGAATTATTGTACATAATTTACTATTGTAGTTAAGAATTAAATTTAAAATTTATTATTTTTTAGTTGAAATAAAGGTATAATGCTCCATGACCATTAAAATTAGATGGATCAAAAGTATATTCGAGGATATACAAAATGGTGAAAAATATTTACACCATTAAGAAATGACGACAAGTTAAACACTCACAATCGATACATACTCTAATTATGGAGAGAAAATATTGATTGGAAACCTAATATATCCAAACATGTTGTAATTAAATATATCACAAAGTATGCAACCAAAGTAGAAAAGAGCTCAGAAAAATACCACCAGATGTTAATGCATCTAGAAAACATAGAGAACCCTAATGATTTAGCCGCAAGAGCTTATAAGAGGCTTCTCACCGAAACAATAATTGAAAGTGATATTGGAGATCAAGAAACAAGAAACATGAACTTGGAACTTTTTCTAGTAGAGAGTAGTAGAAGGTTTTTCAACTTAAATGTGTTATATGAGGTCTTCAAACATGTAATTTTAAATAAAGAAGACTTCAATGAAGAAAAAACCATATCATTTATTGACACATACAAAAATAGGTCTTTCAATGTGGAATTTGTATCACTTATTGACATGAAAAAATCATGGATATATATTCAAAAATGAAAATGAGAAAAAATGGAATATTAGACAAATTTTTGTTGTGGTAAGAGTGCTTCCCATATTTTATTTGATTCCTACACATGGCTTTGAAAAAATGGATAGATTTTAAATCTTTATCGAGTTGATACTTTACAAATTATTTTGAGACATTCAAATGGAATATTGGCCATGGCAATGAATCGATAGTGGCAGAGTGGGACAACTTCAACTATCATCAATGAAATTTACAACAAACAACACCTCCTGAAGATAATGACATCCTTAATGACTTTGAATCTGAAGAGAATGACAATGGTCAAGGAACCACTACAAAATATGAATGGGAAATTATATCTCAACTTCATCATGGCCAAACCTTGCAAGTTTCAGAGATAAATTTGTTGGGAAGAAGAGATATAGATAGACAAATAGATTGGTGTCATAGATTTAAAGGTCAAGATATATAGATGAGGCAATAAATTTTATTAACAACATGAAAGTTAATGGTTTCCTCACTCATGATGATATTCCACAATGTTTTTACTACACAAAACTCAACACACAACAACATCAAGCAATAAACATTATCATGTCATATTGCCAATTAGATGGAAATACATTTCCTCTCTACATGATATTTCAAGGCACTATAGGAATAGGTAAGTCTTATGTGATTGGTGCCATTACTCAATCATTGGAAAATTTGTCTTCTCCCAATCACTCTCTTCTACTTCTACTCATTCCTACTATAGTTGCAACATTCAACATTGGTGCTTCAATAATTCATTCAAAGCTAAGAATTCCAATAAGAGATTTCATTTAAATAGAAGGGACAAGACTTAAAACTTTCCATGAAGATATATCACATCTCAGATACATATTGATAGATGAAATGAGTTTCCTTGGAGTGAGGTTTCTTGAAAACATAGATTCCAAGCTTTGACAAACATTCACAGGAAACACTAATCAAATTTTTGGAGGTATGTTTTGGATTCAAACTGCTAACATTGTTAAATTTACATTAGGATATTTGTTATTTGATTCTATTATATTTTATTTGTACAATTCATGGTTATCAATATAATTAAATATTTTTTTATTTAAGCATATCTATGATTTTAGTTTGAGACATGGCACAATTACCTCTAGTATATCTTAGGACTTTGTACGGAAGAAAAAAGTGAGCAAAGATACTATGGGAGGAATTCAAAATGGTTGTTACATAAGCCATTCTTTTCAATAAGATGGATAGAACCAAGAATAACAAATATTTCATCAAATTCTAACAAACATCAAATATGTGAACCCTATGTAAGCAACTATTGGATGTTGCTTATGTCAAGATCAAATGCAAGACTCAATGCATCAAAGAACAAAGAATATGAAAGCAATTTTCATTTATTTTCATCAAATGTAAATGTTCACAACCATAACAAAAAAAGTATATACATTGTTGAAATCTAGTTACACAATGCATTGCCATAAAATCTGAAAGTTTAAGTGCCATTAAAGGAGGTGCAAATGATGAAGTTGATATGGAATTATTACTCATTAATAATGCAAGAGTAATGCTAACATTAAACTTATGAATAAAAGTAGGACTTGTAAATGGAGCACTTGGATATATACAAAATATTATATATTCACCTAGCACTGCACCACCACAACCGCGATCATATGTACTTGTTGAGTTTTATAGTTGCTTCAAAATATCATTTGATGATCACCATCCATATATAGTACCAATTTCAATAATTCAAAGGGGAAGCACATAATAGATACCATTATGATTAGCTTGGGCTCTAACAATACACAAGTCGCAAGAATTGACACTCCAAAAAGTTAAAGTTGATATAGGCCTCACTAAAAGACCTAGATTGACATTTGTAGCGATTTCTCATGTAAAGTCTTTCAAAGGATTATGAATTATGCCACCATTCACATATGATAGATATGAAAAAAATGAAGAAAGGAAAACCACTAGAAAAGAGAAAAGTAGAACAAGAAAGGCTAAACACCTTAGAAATTAATTGATTTGACAAATTTTGTTAAATTAATCATGTATTTACGATTTTAATCTTCAATAGCATGTGTTCAAATCATATTTCTATTTTTCGTAATGGCTTCATTAAATTAAATGAACTTCTATTAAATATGTAAATCTACTATATTATAATTAATTACGTTATATATTTAAATATATAACATTTTAAGATTTATATTAAACACTAATATTTAAAAAACTAATAGTATGATAATTATTATTTAATTATAATTATATTAAAATTATAATACAGTACTAATACTATATTATTATTAAATATATATTCTATATTTGTTAAAATTATTATATAATACTAGTATAACTAATGATTCAATAATAATATATTGATAATCTAATCTAATATGCATATTTTAATAATAACATTATCTAATATTATTATATTATTAATCTAATAATATTATAATCATAATATAATAAAATAAATTATTATAACTCATATAATGTAATATAATATATTAATAATATAACATAAAGAAATAATATAATCATAATATAAGACACCTGAGAAATGATATATCTCAATGTATACTATATAGATTATTATTAATGTACATATGCTAGTTTTTTAATCATATGGACATCAAAATTTTAATTAAAAATTAAGTGTAAATATAATATTTATTAAACATTTTCAAATTAAAATTATAATTGCATATAAAATAAAATAACTCTTCAAATAAAAATAAATTAAACTATATCTTAACTAAAATTTAAAATTTATGTGTCTATCTATAGAATAAATAAAATACTTTTATAATACAAAAAATAAAAAACTTTTAAATAAGATAATTAGATATTTTATTTTAGAAAATATGTTAAATTAATAATTATTACATAATTTAATTAATCTAAAATAAAAAAATATATGTTTAAGATGAATTAAAAAATCATCTTTTATCTTAAATTACTTTTTAAATCAAATAAAAATAATATTAATTAAAATTTTAATTTCATATAATTCATATTTTTTATTGAAAATATTATTTAAATACAAATACTCATTTATGTCAATATTTTACATTTGTGCTGAAAGGACATCACTATGACGACTTCAAACGTCGTAAATCTTTTATTATTTTCAATTTTTTGTCCTTTTGACAATTGATACAATTATGTTCACTTTTCTTTACAATTTTGATGTTGTCATCCATCTCACAAATGTTTGATTCTAATTTAAGACACCCTGTTACATATACATATTCCAGAGATTTGAGATTGTTGAAGGTGGATGGCAATTCTTTCAAACTTTCACAATCACTCAAGTTCAACTCTCTTAGAGTTGTAAGTTGACCAAAGGTAGAAGGCAATTCTTTCAAATTTCTACATCCATACAAGTCCAACTTTCTTAGAGTTGTAAGTTGGCCAAAATTGGAAGGCAATTCTTTCAAACTTTTACACATTGTCAAATACAACTCTCTTGAAGTTATAAGTTGATCAAAACTAGAAGGCAATTCTTTCAAACTTCCACATTCACTCAAATTCAACTTTTTTAGAGTTGTAAGTTGACCAAACAATTTTGGTAGACACTCTAATTCATAACAGTGAATCATGAGTGTACTCAACTGCTGTAACTTACACACTTGCTCAGGAAGCTCGCATAAAGACCGGCATTCATCCAAGTGCAGGTGCTTCAAGTTATTTACACCCTGAAGAAATCTGTTAAAGGCGTTTTTGCTGTTATATTTTTCTTCAACAGAGAAAACTGTTTTTTCATTTGAAAATACTATAATTAATTCTTCCAAGGAGGAATTTGGCACTGTTTTTGATAAGTCTTGTGTTTCAACTGGCTGTCTATGAGCTGTTATCCACCTTAAACTTTCTGGTAACTGCATGCACAGATACTAGTTCATTGTCAGAACTTAAACTCATCATAACCAACTCAACAGTTTAAAAAAGCAATAGTAAAAATGAAATGGAAGAATGTATGTTATTGTATCCAGGACTTGCCTTCAGATGATCTCTCTCTTTAGTGGGAAGCTTCTCACATACCAAAACAGCCAATTTATCAAGTGCTTCAACATTAAGCCCACAAATATCACATTGTGTTAAAATACATCTCAACTCTGGCAATGTCATTGCGTCTGTCGCACCAATATCTATACTACCCATCCACCTCAGAATTCTTAATGTATCCTTCATCGAATGCAGGTGTCTCATCTTAAGCGAGAGAGAGCTATTTTCAAGCCAAACTCCTTTAATTCCTTTCAGCTTGGCCTGCGAGACTCTAGTGTCAGTAAGTATTATTTAACAGTGAGCCTCAATTATATTAGTTTTGAGTCGGAGCAGTACTGGGATGGGTGACCTCCCGGGACGGACCAGTGCTTCACCTCTGGGAGCATCACCTAGATGCAATGAGTGCTAAGTGGACCATTCGATATCATGAGAGATGGGTTCTTGTTGAACCACTACTCATGAAACATGGATCAATGAGTTTGACTCAAAACTACACGGTTGAATCATGATAGCAATATCATAATACCTCATCCTTTTCAACTTTAAACCAGGAGTTTTCATCCATAATTCTACTCGACTTTGACATAGTACGTCCTATTGATCGAATAATGTCGTGAACAGACAACTGCTCCTCCTCGTCCTTTCTCATCACTGTGGTGATCAATGCTGCATCTACAAGGGATGCGACTTCCTCCGCTCCCACAATGTACTCTACTTGCCGGCGAAGGTAATCCTTATGAAAGAAACAGCAGATGTCCAGGAATGCTTCTTGAGTAGACTTCTCCAACTTGCCATATACAAAATCAAACAAACGGTTACTGAGGTCCTTTTCTTTGATTTTCCCACCTGTTTGTAAAGCTTCAAGTATCTGTGTACAACGGTCTGCTTTATATTTCTGCTTGCGCAAATGAGCACCAACAATTTTGAGAACCAACGGGATTCCGTTGCAGAGCTTGACAATTCTTTTTAGATCATCTTTAAAACCATCACGAGTTGCAGGATCATTGCACAGAACTGTCAGCGCATGATCGTCAGAGAGAGTTTTGACAGGATAGTCCTTGCGCTGTAGGCCACGTTCCTGAAGCACATCTGTTTCCTTCAATATTCTGGTTGTAGTAAGTATTCTGCTACGCTGGGGAAGACCTTGCAATTCTTCCGGCAGAATTTTCTCCAAATCTGTTACGTGCAGGGCATTATCGAAAAATAAAAACACAGGCTTATTTGCTCCACTTATAAAAGCCTTTGTTAAAGTCTACCATCTGCATCATCTCTTAATTTTATTTTCATTCCACCCTCATAACTTGGAAAGGCATCTTCTAAAATTTGCTGCTGCATTTTTCTATGATTATTTTTTGCAGAAACCAAATCTAATTCTATTCTGGCATAATTGTAACGGTTTCTATCTATTGTGGAGATAACAGCTTTAGCGAGAGTTGTCTTTCCAATACCACCTAAGCCCCAAATAACAACGGCAATTGATGAGCAATCTTCCATATTTTCCATGTCGAGGATCTCATTTACTGCTTTTACTTGTTCTTCGATTCCAACTGTTGACATGAAGTATAAAGATTTATGTTAAGCATGGAAAGAATGCAAAAAAATCATATTAATTGAAAGTAGTCTAAGCTTTTGTTTCATGAAACACATAATTTAAAGGATTAACAGTGACTTTTTTTAAATGTGGAAAACCAAAAGTCACCAAGTGCAGTCCAATGTATTCATTAGTTTGTAATAATTATGTTTAAAACAGAATTTTAATGACTGTAGGGAGACTTTCGCAAAGAGTAATAATATAGGATTAGGAACTAAAATTTTTAAATCCATCATTTGAAATTTTTTAAAATTATATAAAAAAAATGTTAAAAGAGTTGTAAAATAAAGAAGAATACAGGAGATTTCTTAAAAGATAAGTAATGTAATAAATTCGGATATGTTTAACTTATTTTTAAAATTAATTTTAGTTATATTATATTTTAATTATTTATTTTTTTGTTTTGATTCAATTTTGAATACAATCTTTTGTTTAATTTCTTAAAAGATATAGAAAGAAATATAGAGGATGTTTTTTCTTTTCAAATTTTTAATATTAGATGTTTTTGTTTAGTAATAATCATTGTAAATAATAGAAATTAAAATGTAAAGTTTTATTGGTTTTTTAAAATACTAAGCATTAAGGTGTAAAGTTGTTGTCTTTAATAGTTTGAGGAAAATATGGAAACTTATTTAACCAAGTTATGCAAAGCTCCAAAATTGGAACACATTTAGAAAATGAAATAACTAGTAGAAAGAAGCAAAGAAGAAGAATGCTTAAGTGATATTGTAAAGTTGTATTCTTTTAGATGCAAACATTTTTTCGTAACATTGTTATATTAATACACCTTGCTTTCCCATGGTATTGTATCATCCTAATTTCACTTTTGGGTGCTCTTGTCAATATTTTTATTTAAAAAAAAAATCAATTAGGATGTCTATAACAACCAATGTCTTAGGGAAAGTCAAAAAACTTTAACATGTCGAGCAGGAAGAGGAAGATGAAGTTGAGTGGGAAGAGGAGTTGGGGGGGCTTCAAAATCTTCTGTAGAAAGCAACAAGGGAGGTGAAGATCTTGATGAAGATGGGCCTACATTGGAAGCTCCTTCACTAGATCCTATGGACTTTTTAATGCTGGGGCTTGGCATTGATTGTGTGCAGCTATGCAATGGTGGTTTTGATGGTTCCTTTTCTGGTGAAGGCAAGATGTTTGCTTATGTGGACTATATCGATGGACTATCCACAGAGCTAGGCAAATCGATTTTGTAGGAGGGCTCCTCTATTTGCCCCATAGGGAAGATAGGGGGTGGATATTCTGTGGAGGAAATTTTTTCTAGTGATAATGCATTCTCTATATTTGCTAATGATGCTCATGTCTCCTTAGATGTTGATTTGTGGGCACAAGAATGGGATGAGGAAGATTTTGTTTCCTTTGATTATGAAGATCATGTTGATGGCTCTCCTTCTGTTGATGCTACGGATAGTGAAGGGTTTGTTGAGGATGAGTTCCTCCCTGATATAATTCTTGAGGCACAACTAAAGGCTCATAAGAGTGTGGTTGTGAGATCTAAAGAGTATCCCCTTAAATTACTTTGTCTAAGGGTCTCAAGAAAGGTTTTCTTCTCCCTTATTTTGTTAAAGGATGTGTTGTTTCCCCTCTCCTGATGGGATTCCTATTATTTCTCCTTCAATCCATTTTGGTATTAGTGAGCGATTGGATTGCAGGGCTGAGATGGCTGTTGTTTCTTCTTCTCCTCTCCTAGATTCAAACCTTAGGGTGTTGGATGGGTTGTGTGCTATGAAAATGGGTGGCACATCTAATTTGCAAGATGGCTCTGGTTACAAATTTTAAGATGAATGCTCTACAAATGCTTTGGAGGATGGTCACATTCAAATTGATATTCTAGATCCTCGTCTTTATGATTCTTTGGAGTGTCTTAAAAGCTCATTAATTGGGAAATTTTGTGGCAATCACCCCAATATTGATGTTTTCAGGAGATGGGTCATTCAAGCTTGGAAGATTAATGGTTGTGTTAAGGTAACTACTATGTTCAATTATTGCTTTTTTTTTTAATTTTCCCTATGAGGAAGACTATTCAAGGGTCCTTTCAAGTGGCCCTTGGTTTATTGGCTCAAATGGCCTTTGTATTAAGAAGTGGTCCCTTGGTTTCAACCCATCAATAGACACTTTCAAGTTTCCTATTCTAGTTTATTTTCTAGGGCTTCCTTTAGAGTTTTGGAATGAAAATATTTTTATGAGAATTGCTAACTCTTTTGGTCATTATTGTACTACTGATAAGGTCACCAAATCCATGAAGTGCTTGCTGTTTTCCATATTTTGTGTGTTTGTGGAGACTAATCTTGTTCTTCCCACTAAGATTACCTTATCTTCTAAATTTGCTAAGTGGGTGCAATAGATTGAGTATGGAGACTCCTTGGTTATATGTTATTCTTGTGGTAAAGTGGGTCATGCCTCCTTTACTTTCCTAAATTATAAGAAACTACATGTTTTTTGGAAGAATAAGGATAAGATTCCAGCTACTATGTAGGATTATAGTACTCCCTCTCTGGAGTTTCAAAATGAAGCTTTTAAATGAATTTTCTCCTCCTCAATGTTGGACTTCCCTTTTATAACATTGGATTTAGAATTTGTTTCTATAAGTGATTTGGTTTCTTCTCCTTGTAAAAAAAGAAGAAAAGTTTTATGGAATAAAAGCCTTGTATTATGTTATAGAAAAATCCCATGTAACAAATTTTCAAACTAGTGTGACTTAGTGTTGGTTAGGTGGTGTATTGTAGTTCGGGTGGTGTCTCTTGAGTTGGAATACTTTGTTTCCTATAGTCTTGTCATTGTTCAATATGGTTTTCCTTTGTCGTTTTTTCTTTGTTTTCTAGTTAGGATTATTTTCATATCTTCCTCATTAAACAAGGGATCAAGGCCCTTTCAAAAACCATGATTTTCTATCAAAAACATTGTTATATTAAAAAAATATCAAGGAATCTTAGGACATGTTGGCTCTCAAAATTGTAGCTTCATTTTCTTAGAGTAGATAATCAATACCAATGCACAGGGACCAAGACAACAAAATAAAAGAGGCAAGACACATCTTTAGAAAGTGGAAAACCAGATGTCAATGATTAGAAGAGGACACCTTATCTTCTTCGGCCTACTAAATTTCAATGCATTTTTCTCTAAGATATCAATAGATCAATTAAAGAGAAATAAAGGATTATATAGCTTGGCCTTTGTTGTTTTATGTTATAATGGCACCTCCTCTTCTTTCATAGTCTCTACTAAATTTGAGTGGATGTTTCCTAGTGATCTCAATATCATAATTATAGAGATATAAAGGATTATATTGCTATGTCTTTGACTATCATGTTGTAATGGCACCATGAAGATACCTATGAGGCCTCACATGGTCAAGTAGATAAAGAATAAAAATTGCATATGTATCAAATCTATGAAACAAATTTTTGTTATTGAAAACAAATTCCCTTAATTATATACACTACATATCCAATATAGATCCATAAAAATGGTAGATCCAAAAATAGTGTGTCCCACTTGTGGTGCATCCTAATTTAATTGGTGTAAAAGAGAAAAATCATCTAATTAGTTACTATTAGGTCTTATTCATGCCAGAATACTTAAGCTCACTTAGGTGATATATGTTTTTATATCTAATTTCATAATATTAAAGCACATTTCATGATCTGATTTAATCTAATTTGAATGTTTCATTATAATCTTTATAACAATTTTTTTCATTTTATATTATAATAATCAATCAATCATTACTTTATTTTACATATAATAAATATTTAGGATTCATAAAAAATTAGTTTCTTCTCCCTCTTATATGATAGGGGTTTTTGACTATAAGTGATCTTTAGAGTGTTATGGGAGTTCAATCATCAACTCTCACGTGGTAGATTAGAGCTCCAAATTTACAACCCTTTAATTTTTTTTTGAAAAATCATGGCATTGTAGCCAAGACCCATCAATTATTCATCATTAATACATCTAAGTTGCATTTTATCATACTCCATAAGTTTCACTTAATGAGGGTGTTGGTATGAAAAGTGAAATCATCTAATTAGTTTTTATTAATTCCTATTCAAAATAGAATACATAATATTACTAAGATCATATGCTTTTTAACATCTCATGTCAAAGAATTAAGACACATGTTATTATGTAATTTAATTCTATCCAAGCATTTCATCTAAGGTTTCCTCCTTGTCTTTATAATAAGGGTTTCTCATTGTATATTGTAGTAATAATCAATCATTATTATTTTTTGCATGTAATTTGAAATATCAAGATTCATAGAAAATTAGTTGATTCTCTCTTCTATGATATGGTGTTTTTACTGCAAGTGATCTTTGGGGTGCTATGGGAGTTCAACAATCAACTCAAAGTTGGTAGATTAGAGATCCAAATCTATAATTCTATTTTATTTTTCTAAGATATTCAAGCATTATAGCTAGGATGAATCTATCATTCATTATTAATAGGGTATTTTTATATTTCATCATAATCCTTAGTTGCATTTAAGAGGGTGTTGGTTAGAATAAAACATGTAATTGTCTCTTATTAGATCTTATTCACACTAGCACACTTATCTTACTTAGGTCACCTTCTTTTTATGTCTCATTTCATGGGATTAAAACACATTTCATGATATATTTTAATCCTATGTTAAGATTTCATTTAGGGTTTCATCCTTATCCTTATAACAATGGTTTCTTATTGTATGTGTAATAATAATCAATCATTACACTTTTGCATCTAATGAAATCTTACACTTCATAGAAAATTAGTTGCTTCTCTATTTGATGATAGGGTGTTTTTGTTATAAGTGATATTTGGGGTGTTATGGGAGTTCAATCATCAATTCCAACATGGTAGATTAGAGCTCTAAATTTGTAATTCTCTTTTTTTTTTTAAGAGAGATTCAAGCCTTATAATTGAGACCCATCTATTATTCATCATTAGAATATTTTCATTTTTGAAGTGGACCTTTGAATTAGGGACTAGATCCCAATGTCTAGGTCCATCTTAGTTCTCTAGCCCCAAATTTCTCCCTCACTACATCTTCAACAAAGATCCTCATTGAAACTTAGGCCTACAAGGGAACTTTGGACCTTGGCACTAAGCTCCAAGTGCTAAGTTCCCTTCACATATCAACCCTCACTTATTATCCCTTCCCCATTAGACTTTATTTTTTTGGGTGATCATCAAAATCTAACACCTAGTTTTTGGTGCTAGGTCCACCCTAACCCTTGATCCCCATTATCCTACTTTTATCTTGATCCTATTCCTATGTGCCTCCCTAGTATAAAAGTTAGTATTTCATTGTTATCTTTACCTATTCCTTCATAGGATACAATTCTTGATTTGCTCCACTTATTGCTTCCTTTCTTAGTTCTTCCCCAACTCTAATCGCTAATGCTTTGCTCCCTTGGACCTAAGAGGTTCTTGCAAAAAATTAACCCCCTCTTATTGGTTTGAGTTCCATTTTCATTCCCACACTTGACTCTCATTCTTTCATGTGCATTTCCTCAAGTGCTTCCTAGACCTCGACTCCTATTAGGCACCTATACATTCAATTTTTATACCACAAATCATAGCACTTTTCCATCTACCCCAAAAAATTCCAGTTCAATCAATTAATTTCTAATTTTATTTTTACAATGTTTTAGAGCTTTATTCCACCCATGAAACACATATTTTACCTAGTGAATAAGGTTTGAAAGTAAAATATAATTATGAGGTATGTGTGACCCTACTACCATTATGGGGGTAGTCAAATTTCTTCCCACTAGAATGCATGATGAGATGTATTTTTCATTAATTTTTAAGTTTCTAATGACATAAAATCCCTACATGTTATGACCATAAATTTGGTCATCTCTCACATTTTTCATCTCCATTTCCTTTTCTTCCCCAAGATCTATAAGTGTATTAGGTGATTAATGTTGGTAGCTATAATATCAATTTTCAAAGATCATTCAAAGGGATTTGTTATTTATTCTAATACCACATAACTAATAGAGCAATCTAGAGTTATCTATCTCTACTACGAAAAATTATTTGTGAAACCCACTAAATCATCTATCTCTACTATTCATCTCAACCTCTTATATTACCTTCCTTGCAATCATGCGAATATTATCTATATGAGAGGACATTGAGAAATTGGTTATCTTTAACCCTATGATAGCCATTAGGGTTGAAATTACATTAGATATAATTATGAATGTCAAGCTTTGCTTCATATTTTACCATTTTTAACCTTGTTTAAGAGACCTTTATGAATAGCCTCCTAGGTCTAAGTTGAGCTCACGGTGTAGGAGAGAATATCCACTCTCATCGATCAGACCTAAACCCTCCTCAATTTGTCAATGACCCTAGGTTTTAATTTTTGAAGGCACCCTTGGCCTTGATGGTAAAACTATGTTTTAGAATTTTGGAGCAATAGTTCTAGAACCCAATAGAATGGTTCCATTTTTAGCAACCATTTTTATTAGCATATCATTGTGAGGATTTTTGTAATTTTGGCCAAAGATTTTTAAAAAATTGATAGTTTATAATAGTCCAAATTTAAGAAGATAAAAATTTATATCTTCACTATGAAGAGTGAGAAATCTACTTTGATCAAACTAAAAACCAAATTTTTTTTTTTTAATATTTCCTAAGGATAGAAGAAGATACAAATTTTATTTGTCAACAAAAGATGA
>VDFB02106590.1:0-57598 GCA_007258455.2 Sequoia sempervirens | reverse complement strand
GGGGGGTGGCGCTAAAATTCATATAGTACTTGAAAATTAAAACTTAAAAGATTAATAATTTAATTGTCTAAACTCTAAACACAATAACACATTGCAATAATATATCATTTCATTGACATTGGAAATGCAACAAGAACTATATCAATATGTTTCATAATTTGAGTTTCATAATCATGATTCATGAATCATAATTTGATAATTACAATCAAGTATCACTGTATTATCAATGTTCAAACTTCAAACTTCCAAAACAGAGTACAAGTAACAAAATACTGAAAATAGTAAATACTAATAGACTAATAGTAAATCAAAATGGCTCCAGGCTAATGGCCTGATGCCGCTAATGATCTAATCATCTCCAGGCTCCATGCCAATCTCCTCATCACTAGAACTGCTAGACTCCGCATGCTGAAGCTCATCTAAACCAATACCAACCAGCCCTGTCTCTGTAGGATCATCATCTATCTGTGATGGCTCTTCTGGCTCTACATCCCATCTGGCTGCTGGACTCTCCTTGTATGTAGTTGTGTTGCGGTCAACTAGACGTAAGGCACTATGTACAGCCACAAGCTTCTCTGCCCTCCTAGAAGTAAGCCTGTTCCTCTTAAAAGAGTGGATGAAGCTATAAGTGGACCAATTCCTCTCAGCAGCAGAAGAACTAGAAACTTGGGACAGCAAACGAATGGCTAGAGTAGTAATCAAAGATCTAGGCCCATGCATAGTCCACCACAACTTGGGGTCCTTCTCTGACATAGTCTCCAAATCTACCTTGGCCGCCTCTGAATATCCCCAAAGAGTGGCAAATTTTGTCCACTCGGTACGAAGCAAGCTGGCCTCTGTAGGATCATACATTCTGTCAATGGCCTTCATGAACCCTTCCTTCACCTCAGCATCCTCTATAGGTGTTATTCTGCCGGGACGTGGCACATACCACTTCGGGTTCAATGCATAGGCAGCCATGTGTAAGGGAGTGTTGAGCTTCTCCCATCTATGCTGAATGATTGGATAAATGTGCTCGGTGTAGAATTGCATTGTGGGGTCCTTCTCTCGCACTTTAGCCTTCATTTGATCAAGCATGGAATCAATGCACTCGTATACCTCTCCAAGGGAAGGTGCATTAGAGTCCCCAAATCTAATAACCTTGAAGACTGGATCAATGATGGAGACAATATATGTGGCATCAGCCCAAAAGACATCATTCTTCACCACCTCCTTAACCCTCAACCCCTGCTGTGTCTTCGACTCAGGCCATCGGTTCCACTCTGCTGTCATTACCATTACTTGCAATGGCTCTTGCAACTCAAGCATCCTCTCCAAGAGAATAAAGTATGATGCATACCGAGTCTCTATAGGTTTCAGGAATTCCTTCTTGGAGAAGGTTCTGAAAAGTGCATGTGAAGTATGGTGGTTGCAGATAAACATCTGCACATCTCTAGCATCACTCACAATTGATTTGATCCAGCTGATTTTACCCATGTCCTTAAGTGCATTATTCATAGCATGCACACAGCAAGGAGTCCACCAAATGTGTCTATAGGCTGCCTCAACCAACTTCCCTGCAGCTCTACACACATGGGCCGCATCTGTCACTACCTGCACCACATTCTGTGGCCCAACCTCCTCTATGGCATCCTTGAGAATCTGGAATTGATAATGAGCATCCTTGCTATGCCCTGAACAATCAATAGCCCTAAGGAAATAAGGGCCCGCTGTAGATGTGACCATGATGTTGATGAGTGGACGATGCCTAATGTCCGACCACCCATCCATGACTATGCTGCATCCACTTGAGACCCAAGTTCTCTTCATCTTCTCCATCAAAATATTAATCTTGGAATAGTTATGATCCAAGATTGTTGTCCTCAACTTAGTTTCCCCTGGTGGCACATATGATGGTCCCGCCCTTATTACCTTTGACATAGCTTCCTTGTAATAAGGAGAGCGAGCCACATGGAATGGAATGCCATTGGCAAAGAAGAATTTGCCAATAGCATCATCTGCCTCATCCTTTGCTTGTGCATTGAATAAATCTGCCAATGGATGTGAACTTGAAGATGCCACTTTACGTTTCCCCTGAGGCTCTCCTACACATGAACTGAATGGATTTGGTGGCCTTTGACTCTGCAAAGTAGAAGTAGAAACTGCTGCAATCTGATCAGCCTTACTCCTATGTGCCAATGTAGCTGTCATAGGTGTTGCTTCCTCATCCGAACCCCATAATTTTAAAATTTCAGCTCTATACTTTGCATTGTTTTCCACCTTCTTACAAACATCTACACCTTTGCCTCGAATAAGAAGAAAGTGAGAATTAGTTCTAGTAATGCTCCCAAACCAGTCAAGATGACAAAGATGGCACACCCACTTTCTAGTGCCCCCACGTGACCCAGGCTGTTTCTGCATCTTAGTTGCAAATTGTTTTAATGGTGATTTTGGATCAAAGGGGCCCTTGGCATATTTTTGGAGGATTTTTGAAGGGCATTTATCTTTGACTTTTCTACTCTCAA
The DNA here is from genome assembly GCA_007258455.2 of Sequoia sempervirens. Lineage (NCBI taxonomy): Eukaryota > Viridiplantae > Streptophyta > Pinopsida > Cupressales > Cupressaceae > Sequoia > Sequoia sempervirens. Next base: position 55,094 of record VDFB02106590.1, on the reverse strand, counting down.
TAGAACCTACTTCAGCTTGAGTCTGAGTATTTGAGTCATGTTCACCCTCTTCTACTTCTATTTGAAATTCTGAATCATCAGATTCATTTTCACTTCCACTTCCACTTCCAATTTCTGCTTCAACCTCCTCACCCTCAACCTCATCGCCACTTCTATTGATTGAACTCATTATGATAATGTCAAATGAGGCTGCAAAAAAGATTTAAAAACAAAATCAGACCTCTATAATTTATTGCAAAAGATGAAATCATGAAAATAAAAAAACAATATGATGAAAATTTTAAATTGACAGTGTGCCTCAAAGAGATGTCATCTAATGGAATGCAATGATTGGAGGAATTTTGTTTGTGAGTGTGAAGTTTTATACTTCATTTGATGAATTATTATTTTACAGTGGCAGCCCTGCGTTTTTCGAATTGAGACTATAGAGGAATTTTGTCAAATGTTGTAATTGCAAACTTGCAACTGCCTTGTAGACATGTATGCAAAATCAAAAATGCCAAAATGTGGAAGCATAGACAGACATGTGAACTTTTTTAGTTTTTATTTTTTGACAGTGTGCCTCAACTTCAAGGCTCAAAGAGATGTCATCTCAATTCAAATGGAATGCAATGATTGCAGGATATGCAGTTGCCGTTGCGAACATGTGAACTTTTTTACTTTTTGATAGTGTGCCTCAAGGCCCTCAACTTCAAGGCTCAAAGAGATGTCATCTCAATTCAAATGGAATGCAATGATTGCAGGATATGCAGTTGCTGTTGCACACTGCAACAGCAACTGCATATCCTGCAATCATTGCATTCCATTTGAATTGAGATGACATATTGACATCTCTTTGAGCCTTGAAGTTGAGGCACACTGTCAAAAAGTAAAAAAGTTAACATGTCTCGGCTATGCTTCCACATTTTGGCATTTTCATTTTGCAAATTTGCATACATGTCTACAGGGCAGTTGCAACTACAACATCTGACAAAATTCCTCTATAGTCTCAATTCAAATGGAATGCAATGATTGCAGGATATGCAGTTGTTGTTGCACTGCAACAACAACTGCATATCCTACAATCATTGCATTCTGATTCCATTTAAAAATTAAAATTAACAATAATAATTTTATTTATTCAATTTTCCAGTTTCCTATGTATGCAAAATGTGTAAACACTGGCAATGCAGTGCTGGAGGCGTCATAGAGATGTCCGCTCATGGAATGCAAATTATGCAATGGTTGCAATTATTATTAATTTATATGCTAACTCACAGAGATGTCCGCTCATGGAATGCAGTCAATAAGCCCGCAAACCCCGGCTACAATTCATTGCATTCCATGAGCTGACATTCTGACGCCAACCGCTGCCCTTTAAAGCGCAAAGATCATCAAAACGGTCCGTGTTTTGGGCATTTGCATATAATGTGCTACATGAACAAGGAAACGTAAGGTCGAAATTCCCCAAATGCAAATGGTAACGCACTAGACTCAGCCAAAACTCTGCGCTGCTAATCGTAGAATAATAATAATTCATCAAATGAAGTGGTATGTGCTAGGGTTAAAAACTTAAACTCCATGTTTTTAACTTTTCAATTTTAACAAACAAATCTATGGTTTCTGTATTTCCTCGTGTCTGAAATCCCGGAAACGCCTTTGGGAGGAGATCAAGCAAGGCTGGGCACTGGAGACGCATGAGGGACGTTTCCTTGCCTCACCTCTGGAACGCCCTCCCCGTCAAACGGAAAAAAAAACTGGTTTGCATTTTGACCATGGAAACCAAATAAGTCTTCACCTTCCCCATAATTAACAGTTGAAGGCTAACAGAAAGCCTTTATCAGAGGTATTGAAGGCTTACAGACCTGCTGAATCTGTATGCGTAGGTAATTGATCATCTTCCATTGAAAAAACGGCTACTCCATCAACATTAGTTGCTACCAGAATGGAGCGATATGTTCTCAGGCATGACCTTGAAGTTGAGAGCATATACTGGGCATTTCCTGACAAGGAAACGGGTCTTCTGTAGCAAACAATCATGACAGTCCACAAAAAACTCCTGGTAATCTGCTCCTTCAATAATCCAACGCCTCCAAACTGCAGTGACTCCCTCTAAACTTTAACCCCACCAACACTGTTAAATAACAAATGGAAAAACACTCTCTACAGGTCTGATCAACTTAAATCTGCTCACACAAAACATGGCGCCAGAACAGGGGCGATTTATTTGATAAATTCATTGCATTTCCATATGCAGTTTGTTCAACTTGAAATTGGTAGGAAATAGGGCTACAAGGATAGGTGTCACCCTTTGCTGAAGACACCCCTCAAAAACCTATTGACCAGCTCCTAAAACTCCATGCCATGCTCCCAACTATGCTTGGAGGTGTACCGACCTTGACACTATATTATATCTGCCTTAACACTGCAAATAAGCACTCAATATCATGGTACCCAGACTGGAACTGAAGTTTCCAAGTAACATGATTGATTTTTTTCCCATTAAACAATTCCCACAAGCTGCAATAGATGGTATAGCCTGGTTACCAGCTCCAAAAAGAAACCACTGAACTCATCACTAGAACATTGCAAAAAATCACCCGAAAAGGAACTTCAAATCTGCAATTCAAAAAACCATAAAAAACCTCATTTTTTCTAAAACCCTGAAATCCAAAACTCCATGAAAATCAATATGTTTCCTAAGTGAAAACACCAGACCACCTAGGATGGATCTTGCACTATTGAAACTAGTGAATATTGACAAGGGTTTTCGTCCTCAATCAACTCCCGGAAGAACTCAGTGTTCATTCCAACTACATCCTGTTATGTTTACACACTTGAAAGTTGAATGAGGAAATTGAAAGCCAAAACCCCTTTATAAAGAGTTGGGGGGGAAAATGTCATTTAAAAAAATTTCAAATATTTCATTTTCCCTTGAAAAGGCCCCTTTAACAAATTAAAACAACTTAAGTCCCCATATCACTTTTCCCTAGGTGTCCAACTTGGGGAAACATAATATCACCTTATAATATTTAACACTAAAGTGAATATTAAAACATTACTTTATAGCTTTAGTGCAAATATTAAAATAATCCCATCCTTCTTACCGAAAGCATCGTCAAGACACAAAAATGGAAATTGATTGCACTAAGAAACCACTAATGCCGAGGAACGATGCCAGGTGCCAAAACGAGTACTTACTAAAAATAGCCATGTTCTCCAAGAAATGTGGAGAACAACTCAAATGGCCAAAAACATTTCAAAGAGCATCACTACCAACTTGAGTGCCATCTAAACGCCAAACACCATTAGATGCGAAGAAAACTTGATATTGAGCTCTCCAACAACCTTGGAGTCCCCTAACAATCTTTTTTTAAGAAGATTTTTTTTGGATTTAAAATTATATATCTATATATATATTTTATGTACCTCGTGGGTACGTAGAGTACTGCAGTTGTTGTAGATTGTAGCATATCTCGTGGGTTGTAGACCAAGCCACGTGGCATGGCCTCTGCTCGCCACGCAGGCCCTGTGGCCGACAAACCCATTGCCTGTTGAGAAAAATAAATTGGTGATAAAAAAGAATATACTGCCGTAGATTCTATTGTGTTGTATAGGTTTTGCTGCAAATGACTGAATATTCTTGATTCCTTCTAAGATTCTGCTAGTCACAGTCTGAAGAATATTCTGTCTGGACATGGCATATTTTGATGTGATGGCTAGACGATTATCAGATCTAATCCCGTCATTTGTTGATGTTAGCACTGCGTCAACAAGCCTTTTGATTTTTGATCTCCCTCTCCATTGTAGGTTTTGATTTTGCAGACAAACTTTGGAGGCCCATAACTCGGTCATACAGACTCCTTTTCTTGATTTTTTTTTTTGATTTGGGGTAGAATTTCATGCTGCAATTGGTTTTTGATTTTGGAGCCTGATTTTTCTAAAAATTGCAAATTCTCATAGGTGTTGCTGAGCTGCTCTCATTTTGGCAACTGTCAGGGCTCCGTTCTTGCTCCTATGGTAACATTTTTTGGTGATTTTTTTTGAAAGTGCATAATTTTTTGTGTACTTTTCAATGGTGTGATCAGATTGATCCCATTTTGTGTAAAAATTTTACCTTGAGCTTGTGGCCAAATATGGCATTTGTAAGCACTAAGATCAAGTCCACTTCATTGTTTTTGGCAAATGACATTTGTAATCGACTTAAGTATAAAGTGCCACAATCATATATTTCTAGGGGGGTTTCTTGATTGAGTAATGTGGGGGGCGGGGGTAATCTTGTAGTGGTTGATTGCTTTCTTTTGATTGTTGTGTGTTCTTACAATGGGGAAATCTCAAATTGAATTCCTAACTCCATATAATTATGCTTCATGGAGAAAATTAGTATGGAATTATCTCATGGGGAAGGGTTGTCTTGGCTATCTAAAGGATATTATTCCTCAACCTACTGATGCTAAAGAATTGGCAAAATGTGGGCTTGGTCATGAGAAAACACTTGGATGCATATGTTCATTAGTCTCATTTGATTTACAATTTCATGTGAATCATGCAAAACACCTAAAGATGCTTGGGAGACTTTTGGGAAATTGTATGGTAAAACTAATAAGATTAGTGGATATTAGATTGATAATGATTTGATGAATCTTGATCCTAAAAGTTTTGACCACATCTAAGACTATATTTCCGAGATCAAACAATTAAGAACACAACTAAAAAAATTTGCAATATTGATAAAGAGGATTTACAATTGATTTTGAATGTGTTATCCAAGCTTGGTCTTGAGTATTCAGTATTTGTTTTTGGATTTTATACCCATTGAATTTTTATGGGAGCATCATATGTTGATCCTAAGTTTGATGACTTTGCAAATCTTCTAATCCAAGAGGAAGTGAAGTTAATGCAAATGGGTCTAATCGAGTCTTCCAAGTCACAAGCATTGTTGGCTAGTGAGTCAAAGGTATAAAAAGAATTAGGGAATCCCAAAAAGAAGCAAACGAAGAAAAAGAACAAGCCACATAATGAATTTGAATCCTCTCCCTCAAAAGGGGAATCATCTAAGGAGAGGCCTACATGTGCATATTGGAAGAAAATAGGGCATGATGAACATCAATGTTATTCAAAACAGATTGATGAGTTGAAGCATCTTCTTAATAAGGCTCAAATCAATCTTCTTCATCATCAAAGGGTTCATCACTATGCTCCACGGGGTTTCGGGGATGGGGAGTACCTGGTACGGCGGGACGATTTTTTAGTACGGGGGTACTTTTGGGTCATTTTTTAGGGGACGGCTGACAAAAAAATAGGGAAATTTTTAAAAATATAGAGAAATTTCAAATGTTCATAGCATAACATTGATAAAGCATTCATTCTAGACATTGTATAAGCTTAATACATATCATTAGACTTGAATTGAGATTTCACATGAGAATTGAGAAACAAATTAACAAAGTTCAAATGCTTTTCATTATAAATGTGCATACATATCATATAAAAGTCTGATAATATAACCAAAATGCCCAAAGGCTCCAAGTCTCAACTATGAAATGACATGATAAACATAAAACTAAGAAAATATATCGCTGTCCATGGTCCCTAATCAGCAGAAGGTAGGTCTAAATCAGCATCGCCCTCGCCATCAGAGCTCGAGTCTAAGTCAGTGTTAGTGTCCATATCAATAGAAGGATCTACCTCAACCAATGGAACACCAACCAATCCCTCATGTGCATCCTCCTCCTCAATCTGCATAGCATCTTCGGGATTAACATCCCAATGTAAGGCTGGAGTCTGATGATACTCACTAGACTGGTGATCTTGTAGCCGCAAAGCACTGTGTACTGCCACCAACTTCTCCAATCATCTACAGGTAAGGCAGTTCCTCTTGACTGATTGGATGAAGCTATATGTGGACCAATTCCTCTTTGCAGCAGAGGAACTGACAACTTGTGAAAGAAGGCGAATGGCAAGTAATCTCAACTCTGGTGCATCCTTCCCATGCCACGTCCACCATCCAATAGGGTCGGTTTGAGCCAATGTAGCTCTATCCATCCTCGCCTCTGGTTTGCCGAAGGTTGGACCACGAAGATTGGCAAATGCAAGCCATTGTGTGCGAAGTATGGTAGATTCCTCTGAAGTATACATTTTTGTAAGGGCCCTCATGAAGCCTTCTTTCACCTCTTCATCATGAGATGGAGCCACTCTCCCAGGCCTCGGTGCATACCATTTCGGATTGAGAGCATAGGCTGCCATATGAAGCGGGGTGTTCATAATGTCCCACCGTCGCGTCACAATGGGCCTAAGATGCTCCTCATAAAATGCCAAAGAAGGGTCCTTGCTATAAATTGCTTGCTTGACCTGTCCAAGCATACTATCAAAGGTCTCATAAATCTCTCCAAGGCTAGGAGAGTCAGTATCAGCATATCTAATCACTTGCACAATAGGTTGGATGAAGGAGCATACATATCTGCAAGTGCAAACAAGTTACAAAAATTAAAATCAGCTAGGCTGCTAGCCTATAAATATTAAATAATAAAATGAAAATCAGCAATAATAAAATTTAATAATTCAAATAAATAATAAAATCAGCAATGCCAATTTTCTTACCTCATTGTGGACCACCAGTCATCATCAAGGATTTTTTGTTTCACCCTTTTCCCTCCACTGTGCTTGACTCATGCCATCTACCCCACTCTGCATTGACCATCATTAATTGTAGAGCCTCTTGGACCTCAAGCATCCTCTCCAATAAAATGAAGTAGCTGGCATATCTAGTCTCCACGGGCTTGAGGAATTCCTTCCTCGAAAATGTTCTAAACAAAGCAAGTGAAGTCTGATGGTTGCAAATGAACATTTGCACCTCTCTAGCCTCTGCAACCACTGCCTTCACCCAATCTATCTTCCCAATGTCCTTCAAGGTATTGTTCAATGCATGCACGCAACAAGGGGTCCAAAAAATGTGCTTATAAGCACTCTCCACCATCAATCCAGCTAATTTACACACACGGGCTGAATCGGTCACTACCTGGCAATGGCATATCATCAAGTTGATATGAGATTACTAGATTAGTATAGAATATAGATATCAAAATGAAAATTTTAAATAACTATGAAGAAAATCAAAATAAAAAATAAGAACGAAAGAAAATCAAATTAAATCATACCTGCACAACATTAGAGGCTCCAACCTCCTCTATAGCATCTCTCAAAATCTGAAATTGGAAGGTTGCATCCTCCTTTTGCCTGAACAATCTACAGCTCTAAGAAAATAAGAGCCTATTGTACTAGTGACAATAAGATTGATGAGTGGCCGATGTTTGATATCGGTCCACCCATCCATGATTATGGAGCAGCCATCTGTCAACCATGTTTGTCTCATATCCTCCATCAAAATACTCACCTTGGAGTACTCTTTATCAAGAAGGGTGGTGCGTAACTTAGTTTCTCCAGGTGGAACATATGAGGGACCAACAACTACAATATCTTTGCACATTTGTTTAAAATATGGTGAACGTGAGACATGAAATGGTATGGCATTAGCATAAAAAAACTTGGCAATAGAGGAATCAGCCCCATCTTTTACTGTAACATTAAACATATCAGCAACATTCATACTCCTTTTCTTTCCTCTAGTAGAATCCTCCCCCACATGAGAGTGAGAAGCTGAAGCAACATCTACTAATGGTGTAGGCATTCCCGTACTAGGCTGCAAACTCTCAACTGAAACCCCTTTACTTAATGCCTCCCCCTCCATATGCAATCTAGTTGCCTCAATTTTTTGTTGTTGAGTTATTTTTCTACACCCTTTCACCCCTTGACCACCAATCCACAAAAGATGGCAATAAACTCTTGTATAGCTGCCCCTATATTGTTTGTGGCACAAATGACACTCCCATACTCTACTACCCCCCGAATTTTTTTTCTTCTCTTTATCAACTCTTGTTGCAAATTGTAGTAGAGGTTTTTTGGGGTTAAATGGGCCTTTTGCCCATTTTTTGAGGAGTTCAGATGGACATTCAAATGGGTTTGAACTTGCTGACCCTACTCCACTCCCACTCTTTGAATACCCCCCAATGTTTGCAGTTGCACTACCTCTATGTCTATTTCTTGTTCTTTGAGTTTGGGTTCTTTCTTGCATTTGGATTTCAATATCCTCACTTTCACTATCACTGCTGCTACTCATGGCTGTTTTCTAAATTTTTATGAAGTTCTTGATTTCAAAGAGCTGCAAGTTCAAAAAATAAAGAAGTAAACACTAAATGCCCTTCCTATGTGTTGAAAAACTTAAAAAAATCTTGCAAAAATTAAAAACAAATAGCAAATACAAAACAAAGATGAAAAACATACCTCTAATATGCTGGAAATGATGCCCTAAGCTCCTCTTCAAACTGTTCTTCTCTCCTTTACTCAGTTGCTCTCCTTTTGCTATGCTTCACTTCACAAGGCAAGAAGTAAAAATGAGTTGCTTTTCTCATTTTAGGCCACATATAAGGCACAAATTAGGTTAAGTGGCATGGGGCGTCCCTTGTGGGCCCCCCCATACCTTTTTTTTAATTTAAAAAACTTTATTTTTTTTAAAAAGGTGTCTGATTTTTTGTTGGGCCGTAGGGTACGGCTAGCCGTACCCGGTACTGACAAGGGACGGCTTGGCCGTTTCGGGTACACCTAGCCGTACCCTATGTCCCCTACCAATGAGCAAAAGTCCCCGGTAAGTACCGGGTACTTGGAGGCCAAAAGGGGACTGCCAGGGGACGTTTCCCGGCATCCCCGTTTCGTACCCGGTACGGGAAACGGGCCAAAAAGCTAGGGGACGCGTCCCCGTGGAGCATAGAAAAATACTAATGAAAAATGAGGACACTGTGACAAATCTGAGATGGTGCTTTACACCTTCATAACTAAATAAGATACTAAAGATATCAAGTTTCCACAATCCGTATTGCAAATTTGTATCACTTCTGATTTTGATTGATGCTAAAAAATTCTACACAATCAAAACCAGAAGTGATACAAATTTTAAATAAGATACATCGGAAAGTCCACAGTATGAATCATCTAAATCCATTGTTTTATGCACGTCAATTGGACAACTGTTACAATCTCCCTTTCCAATATCTTGAACCTGCATACAAGCTGTAATTTGTCAGCTCTTACTATAGCTGAACATAACCTGGACCTTCTCAATAACTACATAGCAAGCATTTCTCAGTAAAGTAAAGGGACTAGATTAGGACCAAGGTTGAATTCTGCTAAATTAATAGGCCATGACACTGGTTGGACATTCATTGTAAAATGGCTGGAACTATCAACATGCTTATGTACATATTTAGTAAACTGGTTACAGACCAACAATCAAACTAAGCTCTATATACATGTTAGCCTATTTCCCTTTCAATAATCTGGAAAATTATAAAGTAATTGCCCCAGACACTGTGATAAAGCCTAATGGACTAAAGTAAACAAGAGCTCCACATAGGCCTTGCACAACCCTTAATGTGCAGGTAACGGTGTGCCAAATGAGCGTTCAAGTCCCGCTGCCAGCCCGGTCCACCCCAAGCATTAGAATGATATTATCAGCTAATACTTGTTTGATGTCTACAAATAGACTCAATCGGAGTCCCCCAAACCATTAGAAAGGTCTGTTCAGAATTTGCCACTTGACTCTTTTATTTGTGAGGATGATAAAATACTTCTGAGCCAACAAACTTAGAGATTACTAAAATATGACTGATTCCACTGGCAAGAAAAGATAAGACTCGTGGTGAAAGAGAATATAATCTGGGATAGTTGGAGGAAATAAGCAAATGCAATAAATACTTAAGGCTTCTCAATTATTAATATTTAAGTTTCAATGCTAGGTCTATACATAGAGTTTTAAATTGGAGCCATAATCAGGCAAGGTAGCCTTCCTTTAAAGCAGGATAAGCCACCATCCAGCACAAAAGAAATGCATAGACTTGATAGAGATACATGTAAATTAACCAACTACAGTAAATGGCCACTAGGAATCAATCTGGTCTAAGGAGAAGCAGGAAATCGTGTAAGATTTATCTAAAGTAATGAAAAAATGAAAGGGCCTGAAAATCATTATTGAGCTGATAAGTCAGAAGATAACCTCATCTGTGAGTCTCCAAATTTTAATGAACACAACCTGATTTCTGCATTAACTAGCTCTTGAAACATAATTAGAATAGATTCAGACTAAACTTAATTTCTTGTTAGCAACAAATGGCAGCCTTACAATAGAACTGTGAAATACTATTAGGCCCTATAGTTAAGGCAAAAAATGTGACTTATAAGAAGAAACATGACAACCATTAATTTTGTTCCACGACATTTATTGATATTTATTTTTAAAGATGATGCTAAAAAAGAATTAAAAACTCACTCTCTCTTCCGCTCATTGTCATGCGCACCCCCTACCCTGCACCCTCCACAAAATATATGCAAAGGAAAAAAACAACACTTGGCAACATATACACACAAGTCCTTACACATGTTCAGAATTGAAAAATAAGAATGAAGCTTTTAATTCGCAACCAATCTAATGTCTGCATGACATAGTGTCATACATAAAGTTAATTGTGTTATATGTGCTGATCTCATATGAACCTTTCCAACAAAGTCACTTCTGATTGAAGTTGGGTAGCTCGCTCCTGTGCATCTTTCTCAGGCATCAACTGCCCTAGTTTTCTTTCACTTTCTTCAATTCGCTGCCTGAGTTTTTTATCCTGCAAGGATCAGGATAAAATCAGATGAATACCGAGATCATACAGAAGAGTCTCCAACATCAATGCATTTATATGGCTCATTGATCCCTAAAAATGATCATCATAATGCTTCATGCCTTACATCACTTTGAAACAAGAGGATACACTTGATATGAAAAGCAGTTCAAAACTATTTAAGAATTCCACAGGAGTTATTGATAGGCAGCACCAACCCGATTTTCAGCACATTGGCGATACAATGCGATCTCATCTTGACAAAAAGGTTCGATATCATTTATTTGCAAGCCTGAAATGGTCAGTGATTGACTCAAAATTCCACTTCATATTACCAGCTGTAAGAAAAAGAAAAAAGCATCCAAATCCCAAGAAATGTGGCAAATGGGAAATTAAACTTACATAGAAAAAGTTTCTTCAAAAGTCCATCACATAGATCAACACCCTCTAGGACATGAGATGCAATGTCTGGAGGTACAATAGGTGACGGTAAACCCAACATGAGGTCATCCCCAACAAGAACGGTTTCCTCCATTGGTTCTTCTTTACTAACTACACAATCAAAGGGGATAATGAATAACCTTAAACAACACAAAAAACTGCAACTAAGGAAATTAAAAGACATACAGACAATAAATTGAATGCCCTCCAAACTTTAAAATGCATATGAACTCTACAAATAAACTAAAATTATTGCATATAAAATTTATATCGTCCAGATGTTAAGTTTCGTACCATCCATGGTTGCCCAGAAGTCTGTCAAACCCTTATACGACTACTTACAATGCTTCCGAACTAAGTTCTTCCAAACCTGCAATGGGGTATGTTACAAAGTCAGTAATGGACTAGAAAACAATCAAATTAACTGAAATTGGTTGAATCTATACAAATTCGGGCAAGACTTTTTACACTTCAGCTATTTATATCAAAATTTCCTCTGAAAACTTATAGAGCCATCTGATTGTGCTTGTGGTTGTAATTCCATCACCAAAATATGCCACATTCACAGTATAGGACCACATTAAAGATACATAAAAGACTTACAGTCAAACTATCAATCTTGGAAACAGTACTCCCATTGAATGCAAATGCTTGAGAAAATGCCGCAACCAATTATCATACTTCGGAACACAATTAGGCTTTTCAAGATTTATGGAATTTAAGAAAAGACCCGAGGAAGCACAAAACAAGAAAATGCGGAAGAGTTTATGAATGAACGACAAATTTAATCATTTGTCTGCAAGAATAATGATAGTTAAGGGTTTAGGGTTTATGAGTATACTTTAACACTGAAAGCTCTTTAAAACGCGGCTCCAAACGTTCTCTAGGCGGAGTGGGACTAATTTCCTAGGAGAGTTTGTAGCAGAGGGAAGAGCAGAGATTAAACCACCGCGGCCCCTTATAAAATAGTAGAGGGAAGGGTGCTTTCCATAAATAATTTAGGCTAATTAATTAATTCAGTGCAATCAATAAATAGGATTAATTTAGATTATTGCTAGAGTTATTCTAATTAATAATAGTGTAATAATTTATTAAAGTTAATTGAATAAAAAATTTAATTAAAAATAATTGTTGAAATTTTATTTTAAAAAATTAAAACACAAATTATTATCATAGGTTTATCATAACAATCAACTTTATTATTATCATTTTTTTATGCATATGATTGACAAAAATAATTTCAAACGAATTGATTTAAATCATTGTTTAGGATTCATGTAATAATCATTAAAAAATTCTCATGTTCATGAGAAGTCTAGGGATAATCTAGTAAAAAATGCAAGAATAAAAAAGCAAAATGGATGTGTGGGTGGTTGGGTCGGCTCCCGCTCTCTCCTCTCCTCATTGGCACGACAGGGTGGTTTGATGGGTGCCACGGTGGCGAAGTGGGAGGACACAGGGGGACTGTGGAAGGAGTGAGTAGGATGGCGATCACATGGCCTAGACACCAAATTTCCTTCTTTGTTCTCGAGGTTGCCTTAGGCATTATAGCCTGGAGGTCATTCCATATGGATTTGCCTTGGCATGTTTGGAAGGTATTCATTAGCAAAGGTGGCGGCGGCCAATTACTTGGCAGTAAATGGGCTTAATTATTTAAGTTAGCAAATTAATGGCTTTTTTCTCATTCCTTTGTGGAGCTAGAGTCGATTGGTAGTGGTGTTCGTCGCGGCTTCTGTTTGTAAGTGTGTGGTGGAGATAATGGTGAAGTGATCTTGATTTGTCATTGAGGTCTCTGTAGAAGAGGTGGCAAAATTTGGTGTGGACACTCCAATTTCTCTGTAGTCGATGGCTAGACAAGCCTCCTTTAGAGAAATTAAGGACCAGCGTTTGAAGCGAATTCTCACGAATGGGGATTCTCTGGTTTTGGTGGCGACAAAAATGATTTTGGGGGCTAGTCATTTGACCAACAAGGAATATGGAAGAGATAATCTTCGCATCTCTTCTCGGTTCCTAGCCTCTCTCTTGGACAGTGGGGTGACTAAGGCCAAGGCTAAACTGTTGTTGGTGAAGATGTTTCGCAAAGACCTGGTGGGTGGCGTTGATGATGTGTTGGGCTTTGTTGTTGAGGGCAGAGGTGTTTCGAGACCATGTGACCTTGAAAATATTCGGGCTTCGGACGAGGCTATGAAGCTATTTTCGTTCCTACTCGACTTGAGCAGCCTGACTTTGGTCAAGCATAGAATGGTGGCGGCGGTGGTGATTGAGTACCTGAAGAAGTTCTTTGGTTTGTTGGCTGCGGGTGGCGTCGAGTGGGTAAACGACTTTGAAGATTTCTCTATATTAAATAATTTTATGCGATAATCTTTTTTCTCTGTGGGTGGTGGTGTTGATAGTTAGTAGGGTTTTGTTTTCTAGGTATTTTAGTGTTTCCATCTCGTGGGGCTTGTTGGCTCGGCTTGTTCATGGCCATTTTGAGGTACTCTTGGTGGTCAAGTTTCAATTAGTTCATGGTTGGGGCTAATCCATCATGGCCATTTTTGGGGATGAAGGAGGTTTCATTTGAAGGTCGGGCAGTTTTCCATGGTAGGTCGGGTTTCTGGTTTTTGTATGTCTTTGGGCTGGTTTTTTGGTGCCGGTGGTTGGGTTGGGTTTTGGTAATGAAAGATGGGTGGTAATATTACCTGTGTAGCAAACGAATGTATTTTTTACATAATTAATACAAATCTCAAAACTTGCGTATCAAAAAAAAAGCAAAATGGATGTTTATGAGGATGCCTTGGTCAAATTGAATTTTGATGGTGTTTCTAAGGGAAAGCTAGGAGTGTCAAGTGTTAGATGGATATTCAGGAATCATAAAGGTGAAGTGATGGGGATAGTAATGAAAAATTTATCTAATGGCACTAATAATGAAGTTGAATTTCAAGTGGTGTTTTATGGCATTCAAGAAGGAATTAAATGTGGAATAAAGAAACTGATAATCAAATGAGATTCATTGAATGATAAATGCAATTTGTAGTGATAAACGCTCAAATTGGAAATTAAACAACATCATGCAGAGTTGTTGAGAATTATTGAATTTTTTCAATGCGTTCAATGTGTGACATGTGTATAGGAAAGCAAATGGAGAGGTGGATAAACTTGCCAATGTGGTGATCGGAATGGATGATGAGGTGGTGGTTGAGCTAGAATACATGTACTTGAAGATTAATAAAAAAAATCTTTTGTGACCTAATCACACAATAAATTGGTGTGAAGGGAGCTTGTGCTTTCGAGTTGGTGACATGTGAGAAATGTAAGGATAATACACTTTCAATACTTGTAAAATGATTATTTTGAGTGCCATTTGTTGCATCCAAGGAGATTTATTGGAGGTAGCAAGGGATGTGTATCAAATGAAAAAATGGACTCGATTGTATGCCTTACAACTAAAAAGGCAAATAATTTTTCAAGAGAGGAATTTTGGTGTTGTAGTTGAAGAAGGTGTTTAAATAAAATATTTGGTGGTGTTGCAGGCGATAAAGATAGTGCTAGGAAAAAAAATTGTCTTTGGTGCATAGGCACGGGGCTATCATGGACATTGGTTCAATGTTCATTGCAATAATGCTAGGCTTGGGTGAACTTAAAGACTGCATCAAGTTGGTGGTTGAAACACTTATTAGGTTTAAATGGTGTGGTGGGTTGAAAATAATGGTGGATAATATGATATTGGGCCTTGGTTTCCCTCATGATCAAGGCATTTGGCCCTTAATTTATCCTCACTATAACATCCCACAGGTGTCTTTTTTCAATTGAGCAGTGGACAAAAAATATGAGGAATGAAAGCATAGTGCAAGGTGTGGGTTAGAGTTTATGAAGGCGGTTGTTGGATCTTCAAATGTAGACAATGTGGACTAGTTATTCACTGTGGAATTTGATGACCATGACATAGAGGTTGACGCTTCAAAGGTAGCAATGAAATGATAAATTAGTACAAGAAAAGTTTAAAGTATAGTTAAAGTACTAGAAGTAGAAATGATATGTTGATATGCAATACGTGGAATATAGTTACTATTGGCCCTACTATGGAGCAGCCATTTTGAATTGATATTGTTTTGGCTAAATATACTATGGGGTACAATTCCCTTATGTCAATTCATTGTAAAAAATAATCATTAAAATTTATTTAAAAATATTTTTTTTAAAATACAAATAATGTAGGGTGAGTGTAATAGAAAGGAGGAAAAAGAATGAAGAGGATATAATGGAGAACATAAAGAATAACTATTATTATATGTTTACATACATATCTTTTTTCTATTTCTTTTTATCTTCATTTCAATTTTTTTTTAATTTTTATTTAATATTTTAGCACTATCAAATTTTAGTTTCTCTTTCTTCTTTCTTTTATAATTTTATTATATTTCTTTTTTAAAAATGTTTTGATAGATGTTTTTTTCTTAGACACTCAATATTAGAATTCAAATAATTTTACTCTAATTTTATACTTTTATTTTCCCTCTAATTTTATATTTATATATTATATTTTAATATAAAAACTTTTTTTAATCTCATCCACCCCTTTTTTATCATTTTCTTATTATTAATTATAATATCACAATATAATATAATATAAATAATAAAAATGTTTTTGCATCTTTTAATTTCAAACATAAACAATAAGCAATATGGTAATATGCAAAACCTATATATATAGCATCAGGTTCCTATTGGTGGTGATTTTAATTAGTGAAAAAAAATAGATGATTATTTTGCAGTTATTGTTAGATAGAGTAGTTGATGGTTGAAGTTTCCACCAAAAAATAGAGAAATATTTGGTATGATTTTTTTGGTATTAGCTGAAGAGAATATCATGAACCTCCCCCATTGACTGATTTAAGGCTCAGATTTCTTTTTTTGTGATTTAACAAGACGAGTAAGTTTAGAAATATAAAAAATGAGCATATCCATTTTTTTTTAAATAGTAATATTTTCATTATGTATGTCATCATCAAATTCTTTGGAATGGTGTTTTAGAGAAGTCTTTCATTGTTATGGAGGTATTGTATAGCCAACAAAATTTGTCTTGGCATGGTGTTTTAATTCTTTTTTAAGCTTATATATTTTTTTTGTAGATATTTAAATTTTTGCATATGTTTTTTAACAGCAGATCTTCTTTCTTCTTCGATTTCAGCTTCTCTATAAGGATCCTTCAATTTTTCCATATTAATTTTTATTTGCACATCCTTCAGAGATTGTTTTAATAATGAAATAATAAAGTCATCATCATCATCAAAAGAATTATCATCTGAATATGAAATATTTTTATTTTTATGTCTCATCATACTATATAATTTAGGTGCTATTTCAATTAATTTATAAAATTAGGTATCTTCTAACTATAAATAGGTTTTTGAAGAATCTATAATTTCCCAATTTTGGCCCTGGTCATATTCCTAGAAGACAACGTACACTTTAGTCCCCAGATTAAGCTTATGAGGGCAATTTGTAGCATAGTGAGACCCTTTGCAAATAAAATATTTTGCACCCTTTGAAACTTTTCATGACCTTTGTTTTCTTTAGAGGAGATAAGGAGGTTGTTTAAAAAAAATTCTTCTGAAGTGCTTTCTTTTAAAAGGAACAATTTTATATCTAGACTTTCTTTTGAAGTATCTTTCTCCTTCGTATTGGGTATGTTTATTATAGCCATTGTATCTCCTTTTGCCTTTTTTTGCATCCACAAGTCTTTCTTTTGAATTGTCTAATATTGGAAAACTCTTTAAAGCTATCAATTGGTGGATTACTGCAGAATTCACTTAAATTAAAGGTGGAATTAAATTCTTTTGCATTTGCATTTAAACGGCCTATTAGACAATGTTTTTGAAACTTATAAATAATCGGATTTTTCATTTTTGCAAATGTGTAGTTTACAAATATAGTTTTCTTCTTGTCAATGAAGTAGTCTCCGATTTCCTAATTACAAAGCAAAGAATTTAAAAAATATTTCTTAGCTGACAAGTTATTTTTTAATTTTTTTTCCAACAAGTATTTTTCAAAGACTAGATTATATTTGTGGAAAAGACCTAAATTCTTAAGCTTTAGGTTGAACATAATTTTTTGGCGTCCTTAACAATACTATTTTTGTCACCATAGAATTGATCTAACAATAGTAATTTGAGCTAACCAAAACCACTAGCAGAAATGTCATTTATACCCATATCAATATATTTGACATACACAACTTTTTCATCTATTTATGTGGAAGGTCCTACATCGGGAAGGCCATCTCACCAATGTCACAGTTTTCCAAACATTAATTTGACTGCATAAAGTACTTTGGAGGGCTCATTCCAATTTCCTCTAGTGTCAAAAAAAAATTCTAAAGTATCTTTCCAAGTATAGATAACATCATATGGATCAATCAATTGGCCAATGTTAAAATATAACTCGAAGTAACATAGGGCCTTAATTGCTCAGGTCAAGCATTTTGAGATAAAGGCTCTTTATGCTCATTTTCAAGTTCTATTTGTATCATTGCATGTTTCTTCTATTTGTCTTCATGTTGTAAATCTTGGACTACCTCTCTATCAAAACTTTGTATAGAGAAAATGAAATCATTATCTGAATCAAAACTTAAACTAATTATAGAATTTACAGAATCTTCTTCTTCTTCTTGTTCAAACTCTTTTTTAGTAAAGACAGGTTCTTCAATATACGCAGGCTCATTAATCTCTTCATTAATTCTTACTTGTGTAAGTCAATATTTTTCTATTACTACATGGGTATGCTCTTTAGCCTTTTGAGCTATTAGTATTTGGTTTACTAAAGTTGTAGCGGGTTCATCATCAAATAACCCTTTTCTCCTTCGAACAATAACTTTGTTTTCTTTTCTAAGAGGAGCATTTTCTTTATTCTTATCTTCGTCAGAATTATCATGGTTTATTTGAGTGATTATGATTTTTTGTACATATGACCTCACCTTATCCAATTTTCTAGATACTAAGTCAATCAATACTTTTTTTTATGTTGCTTCATTTTCTCGCTTTTTGTTTGAGTTGTACTGACTATCCTATATCTAGTTGATGTAGATCTCACACTTTGATTGATTATTGTAGATAGCATTAATTAAAGTGTTAGTGCTTCTAACCTAGTGAGTTATGCCTAAAGTTTCTAGAAGAACTAAAGGAGAGGTTTGTTCTAGCTACTCATCTTATTAATTATAGAATTACTAATAAACAGATTATTTTTTAAATCAATAGTCATTTCATCTATATTTTCTTGTGTAGATATTTTCCACTAAGCAATCCAATTCCTCTACGCTTCAAAATTCTTTTATTTCTTGTCAATCCATGTTTGTAATCTAGACTCATATTGTAACATACCCAATGTTACCCAATAGTTTTCACCTAAGTTTTAGCTCTGAAAGTGAATAACACAAGTTTCCAAAATCAAGGAATTGAAAATTTTCCTTTTCAATAACATTATTGCATATTGCATAAATAATTTTCACATGTCATTACATAAATGAAATAACATTACATAATTCCAAGTAGATGAAACTCATCTTTTCAAATAAAAATTACAATTGATTCATGATCATAAACACATACAATTTCATAACTCACAAGAGTTCAATGGTCAAGGTCTCCTCATCTAGATCACACGTCTTCTATTTCACAAGCCTTGGTTGCCATCTGCAAGAGGGAGAGCATCACCCAAGCACTTTTCCTCCAACCATAGACTTAGCAATCCCCCACACATCTTCCTAACCAGAAAATGGCTCTACCCTTTGAAAAAGAGTATGGAAACTTCTAATAATGTATATCTAAGTATCGCATGTTGTGTCCTACACATCTAGTACGGTCATACAACTATGGATACCCTCCAACCATGCATGACTCTATTAACTAGCTATGTAAACCCAAAACACAGTGAACCGACAAAGTGTAAGGAATGACTTCTACACCTAATTTGGCCAAAGTTTTGATATACATACAATCAAACCACTTTCTATGAAGTGGTGTCATATGTTCAACCACCCTTACTCGACTTGGAAACTCTACTAACCTGAGGTTAACTCCTCTCTTGGTTTTCCCCCAACATTATCATTCATAAACAATATTTCATTCAAAAAGTGATGACACACTAATATTGATTTCTTAGACCAAAAATATTTGACACAATATTTTGAATACCATGTTACATACTTGTAACATTTAGGATCTGACAACTACCTCTTATTCAAGTGTTCACCCTAACCCTAGGGAATAACCTATCTTTCTGATATACGGGATATAAGCTCCTGAGAACATAAGTTCTCTACTCATGGTAAAACTACCATACACATAGGTATTCATAATATAATATCATTTAGTAGATAGTAGAGACAACATGCTTCTATTACGACTTCCAATCCCTATGTTGAAAAGCAACATAACTCATTCAATACAATATTGTATTATTATGATATTATCCTATAACCTTATTTTAGCTTCTATTTGATATATTACTCAAATAATATGATCAAGATAACTACTTATCATGCACTTCATGATTCAATATGCATATTATCTCTTGTATTTATAATATAGCTATATACATAGGCAATCTAGCTACTCACAATATCATTCTTCCCAATAGCAGAAATAAGCACACAATAATAGCATAACCATATTCAAATAATAATAAAACTTAGAATCAAAATTAAAAATGAGAAAGAGAAAGAGATTTCTTAATCATGCATGGATTAAAATAGCTCTTGCAACTCCTTGCTCTAAAAATCAACAACTTAGCATGTTGCTTTCTCTATGCTCAGCTATCCAATGACAAAATGAATGCACAAAATGAATTACAATGATCTGCAAATGAACTACGGATGACAACCTTCCCACTCTCTCTTGAAAATTGAAAATGCAAATTTCCAAATATACTTGTTCACAATACACTATTTCCTCACAATCTCATGCCTATCTAATACTCAGAATAATAATATGAATGCACCAAAAAATGAATAGAAAAACTATGAGCAGCTGCATCCTTTTATAATGTAGTAGAAAAGTGGTTGATCCCTTTAAGATAGCTATGCCTTGCTTATTTGGTGTCACCTCTAAAACTTCTTTTCTAGTCGTAGCAGCTAGTTGTGCAATTTTCAGTTGCAAGCATGAATCAAAACCAACTCTATAACCTTCCAAATCAACTTGGCTTGTTGGGTGTAGCCTTCTTACTTGTTGGCGGTTTTTAAAACAATAGAAAATGTCTTGCAAATGGCACATATAAGTCCCAATCAAATGCAACTTTTACCTCTTACTCAGTCACCCCAAGTCATCGGATCCAAACAATTATATCACATGCCTTTTACTTGGTCAAAGCACTCCTTTTACATGCTATACAATAGTGTTTGGAACTCTGTTTAAACTTTTCCTAGATATCATGGCACTTTTTCCATCTATTCTCTTGCAAGATATGGCACCAATGTTGGTGACCTTCATTATTTCAAACAACCATTACAAACAGTTTCCACTCTTGCCTTTGCATGGCATATATACCACCATATCACGTGGCTTACTTGCAATTTAATATGGCTTCCATAATATTTTTAGAATAATAACAATAATATATATATGATATTATTTATGTTTATATATTTATATATATGCATATTATAATATGTTCTCTATTATAACATATATTATACATATAATTATATATCTATATCAATCAATTAAAAATACTTATATTCATATATATATATTAGTCACTTCATTATATATATACATATACATATACATATACATATACATATACATATACATATACATACATCACCATCATTTAAAAATAATATTATATATATTGATATGTATATATGTGTGTGTGTGTGTGTGAATGTTCGCATACATATTACTTATCTACATATGGGTATATGTAGACATTACTATATGCATATGCTCATACCTATATATGTACATATGTATGTGCCACCATATATATATATATATAGGAGTAGACACACACACTCACATAACAATATGGCTTCCATCATATTTTAGAATAATAACAATAATATATATATTTATATATGTGTATATTATAATATGTTCTCTATTATAACATATATTATACATATAATTATATATCTATATCAATCAATTTAAAATACATACATATATATATATTAGTCACCATTTTATATGTATATGTATATCACCATCATTTAAAAATAATATTATATTAATTGATATGTATATATATGCAATGTGTATATATATATATATGGCACATACATATATGTATATATATATGTGTGTCTGTGTGTGTGTGTGTGTGCCACCACACACACACACACACACACACATATATGTATACATATATATGTGTATATATATATGTATATATATATATATGTGTATGTATATGTATATATGTATGTGTATGTATATATACATATACATATATATGTGTGTGTATATGTATATATGTATGTGTATGTATATATACATATACATATATATGTATATATACACACACACACACATATATATATATAAATGTACATATGTATGTGCCACCACATATATATATCTGTGTGTGTGTGTGTGTGTGTGTGTGTGGATACGTATATTATAGAATACATATATGTATTCTATAATATATGTATCCATACATATCTATTTAAATAAACAATATATATCTCATGCTCATCACAAGGATTTTAACACAGTAACTCAAATTGACTAAATGATCATAATAATTAAAGAAAACCATCCTAACTTTTCTATCAACCAAAAAGCTATCAACTTGGTTTAACACTTATTGAAAGAAAACTTAAACTAACTCAACAAGGTTCCTCTAGCCTATGCAAGTGAGTGTGTGTGTCTACTCCTATAAGCACACCGATGGTTCCCATACCAACCTCCTCTCCTGGGTGATACTCTCCTTCCCTCTCTGGAGGGTTCAAACCTTTCCTACATCCAACTTAGAGCAACATGTATGTAGTTAGTTGATAAGATATAAATCATATTCATCATATATCAAATGCATCATTAAAGCATTTAAAAAGTAATTCATCATAATGCAAATTCGTACATTTCATTCATCCATTGAAATTCATCAAAATACAATCATGCATTAAAAACATATTTACACATAAGAGTAATAGTATGTGGTAAACAAACAACATGGTGTAACATATCCCCCCTTGAGAATCATCATCCCTGATGATTTAGGGTATCAAAACATAAACAATAAACATAAAATAAATTATTTATAGAAATTTTCAAAAGCTTGCATAATATGAGGAAATATCTACTTGATTTCAAGATCTAGTCTTCTCATGTAGCAAAATCTTTGGCATATTGATCCCATTGGACCTTGCATTGAAGGACCACTCTATTACATAGGTGAAGCCTACATGTGTTGAGCACTCTGAGTGGCTCAATCATTACCACTCATGATTCCTTTACCTATAAAGCATTCCAATCAATAATATGATTACCTCTTGGTATATACTTTTTAATGTATGACACATGAAAAATATTATGCATCCTTGCAAGAGCTCGTGGTAAAGAAATTTGATATGCAATAGGGTTGACTTCTTCAAGAACCTCACAGGGACCTACATAATGTGAAGATAGTTTGGATGACTTCCTAAACTTGATCAAACTCTTATGAGGCTTAACTTTGAGCAAAACCTTCTCTCCTACTTGAGAAATGTATTGGCACATGCTTAGCATCTACATAACTCTTCTTCCTATCATTTTCTTATGCTAATCTTTTCTTTATCAATTTAACTTTCTCTTCCATATCTAATAGCATCTTTGGGCCAAGGCTAATCTTATCTTCTAGCTTATCCCAAATTATAGGAGTTTGGCACTTTATTCCATATAATGCTTCAAATGGAGCCATCTTGATAGCAAAATGATAAGAATTATTGTATGCAAATTCTACTAGTGGTAAATAATCTTCCCACTTGTATTGTTGATCCATGCAATACATTCTCAGTAGATCTTCCAATACTTGGTTTACCCTTTACATTTTTCCATCTGTCTTTGGGTGATATAAATTGAACTTATGTTCAATTAAGTCTCAAGTGAGGAAAATAAAGTTTACCAAAATATTGATGTTACACGAGCATCCCTATCTGATATAATCTTTTATGGAACACCATGTAACCTAAACACCTCTTGCACAAACTTGTGAGCTATCGCGGGTGCTCCATCAATCAAGGTCCCTGGTATAAAATGGGCTACCTTGGTGAGCTTTTCCACCACTACTAGGATAGCATTATGCTTATTCCTTGACACAAGAAGTCCTTGTACACAATCTATGCTAATGATTTGTCATTTCCTCTCTGGGATTTCATGAGGATATAACAGTCCTATCGGGTGATGATGCTCTACCTTCACCCTCTAGCACTCTAGAAAACTTGCTACAAACCTTGCAACATCCCTCTTCATTCCTTTTCAGAAATATAATGGCTTCACATTAGCCAATAGCTTTGTTACTCTAGGATGTCCTAAATAGGGTGCAAAATGAACTTCCTTCCACATAGTACATTCCTCAACTCCTTAGAGTCTGGTACATAGATCCTTCCTCTAAATCTTAGTAGTCCATCAAGTTCAAAGTGGAACCCATCATACCTTGAATCTTGTGGATCATCCAAGAGAGCTTGCTTAACTTTCTCATAATACTCATTGCCCTTGGACTTTAGCAACACTTGATTCTTGAAGTTAGAATGAATTGATATCATTGAGGAGATATGTCTCCATCGACTTATGGCATCTACAACTTGATTTTCTTTTCCATTTATATAGTTGATCTCAAAATCATAATCTGATATTTGCTTAAGCCATCTCCTTTATCGAGCATTCACATTTGGTTGGGTAAACAAATACTTAAGACCATGGTGGTCGGCCTTTAACTCAAATGGTTTCCCAAGCAAATAATGCCTCCACATTTGCAATGCATGAACAATTGTCACCAACTCTAGATCATGTAGAGCATAGTTTTGTTCCTATGGATTTAATTTCTTAGATTCTTAGGCAATGACACACCCATCCTGCATTAATACCCCTCCTAGACCTTCTCCCAATGCACCGGTAATGACAACAAAATCACCTTATGGATTTGGTACGTTAAGCATTGGAGCCGTACTTAACTTCTCCTTTAGTTTGGTTGAATGTCACTTGACATTTTTCTGACTACTCATACATTTTCCCTTTCCTTTGTAATGATGTAATGGGAAAAGTTATCTTTAAAAAGTTAGCTACAAACTTTTTGTAGTATCCAACCAAACCCATAAAGCTTCAAACTTCATGCACATTCTTTGATATTGGCCAATCTAGTTTGATCTTAGTTGGATCAACTATAATTCCCTCCTCTGAGATTACATGACCAAAATATTATAGTTTCTTTTGGAAGAAGGTACACTTTGAGAGCTTGTGTATAAAGTTTATGATCCCTTAGAGGTTGGAGAACAATTTGCAAGTGTTAGAGATGTTCTTCCTCATTCTTAGAATAGATAAGAATTTTTTCTAAGAATACTAAAACAAAATTTTACAATCAATCCTTGAACACATTATTCATTAGGTTCATGAATGTTGCAAGTGCATTTGTGGTGCAGGACACCATGTAAACTGCATGCCTCCATGAGACAATCTTGTAATATTTGAGTCTTTATCATATTATGATTGTAATGAGGTCATATTTGGACCATTTTATTGTATTTGGATCATTTGATTAGGTTTCTAGGAGGTTTTATGGTCAAGTTGTCAAATATTGTAAAATCTTGAAAATATTGTCAAAATTGCAGAAAGTGCAAGAAATGGAATATGAAGAGTCACTTTGTAAAGGGAAGGGTTTTGGACATTGGAAATTAAAGGGGCAGCAAAGCTAACTGTTGTAACATGTTTAAAGAGCCTTGTAAAGGCGAGGAAAGGGAGAAAAAGTTGCATCTTGAAGAATTTTTAAATAAATACTTTGTTTTCCTACATATTTCAAGGTTTTCCTTATTTTTGCAAGCATTGTACGGCCTATACAGCATCACCAGACCATAATATTTATTTATTTTTGATAGAGTAGTGTATTAGCTCTCAAATAAACTTGATTTGAGGAAATTTCATTGAGATTTAAGCTTGTTTGAGTCATTTTTCTATAAATTGTCTTGAAACCCTCATTTTAAGGGTTTGAGAGTCTAAAAAGGGAATAAAAAGCCATTCCACTATTGGAAACCTTTGTAAATTGGTGGAATGGGTTATATTAGAGTATTTTCCAAGTTTTATGTGTTTGCAGGTGCAGGGGAAAGCAAGGTACATAAGTTTTATTGCTGCCCTAGGTGATTTTTCATGATTTTCATGCTTGAATTGATGGCTAGAAGCTAGGGTTTGTTAAAAAGGCTTTGAAACAGAGTGGGAAATAGTTTAATAAGTAGTTGTAGACCATATATGATGTGTCTAAGCCTTTGGTGAGGAGTTTTGAGTCCAGATATATAGAGAACCAATAAACCCTCATGCAAATAAGCTAAATTAGGCCTTTAGGACAACATGACAGTCAAATTTAGGAGGTTACTTTTCAAAGCAAGTATATTTGGTTTTCTGATATGTTTAAGAAGGCCATAATGGGTACTTAAAACTGTATTATATTTTGGTAGATTCAAACTATTTGGAAAGTTGCACTTGATTTGTGTCATTTGGATTACTACAAGCAAATAAGCCCCTTGTGAGTGAGTGATGGAAGAATGGAGAAACTAGTGTTCTAAAGGAGTTTGTTTGACTTAATCTTGTCAATATTTTGATGTCTAAGGTGTATCAAAGGTTCACTAAGATTTTGGTGTCTTGGAACCCCTATTTGGTGTATTTGTAGTCTTGTAACCTTATTCCTTGTGAATGTAATTTGCGAGTGTTTGGGTGATCTTTCAAAAATTAGTGCTTTGTGTCTTTGAAAACCTTTGAATCCCTCCATGCTCTACATCAATTCATCAGTCCAAAAGGTAGGACTATGAACTCATAATTCCCATACATTGTTCTAAAGGTTATTTGATGAATGTCTTCATCCTTGAGCTTTAGTTGATGGTATCCCAATCATAGATTGATCTTTGAAAATATTGCTACCCCATGCATCTGATAAAAAATATCATTGATACGTAGCAAGGGGTACTTATTCTTTATCATTGCTTTATTAAGCAAACGATAATCTATACATAAGTATAGTGTACCATCCTTCTTCTTGACGAAGATCGTTGGCGCTCCCCAAGGTGATACACTGGGTTTGATTAATCCCTTTGACAACATTTCATGCAGTTGAGACTTTAACTCCATTGTGGTCATCCTATATGGAGCCTTGGATTCATCTTATATGGAGCCTTGGATATAGGTTTTGACCTTGGAACTAGATCAATAGATAAGTCGAATATTATTTTGGGAGGTAACCTAGGAAATTCATCTCGGAAAAAATCCTCAAAGTCCCTTAGAATGGGATATTTCACCATATCTAATCTCTCTTGCTCCATTATTTCTCCTTCTCCAGCTTCCTAAAGATCCTAGGATTCATAGTACATCGAGTCCTCTTGAAATATGAACTCCTTGTACTCATCCAACTTTCCCATTTTAACTGCAAAAATTTGAAAAAACCTTTTTTCTTGGCTCAAACAGACACTGCTCTACCCTTTCTCTTGTGTTGGTTTGCATATTCTATAGACCAATAATTTTCCATGTAACCAACTTTCCTAGTCAACTTGCTTTCTACTTTAGGAGAAACAAAATATTTTGTAGCACCAGTGTCTATTAAAATTGAAATTGGTATGCCAAGTAAAGTACTTCGAACCTCAATTGGAGTAATCTAGTACTTCGCTTTCCAATTATCTAGTGCTGCATGAATTCTTTGTTGGAATGTTGCTCATTGGGAAGGTAACAAATTTTTGCGAGGTTGGTGGTCACTGCCACATGTGAAACATCCCCCTACAAACCATCGCCTTTCTACAAGCTTCCCAAAGTTATTTGCACTCCTCTTAGGGTTATTATTGTGTTTGCCCCTATGATCACCTCTAACTTTGTTTCTATTATTTTGGAACCCCTTATCCCCTTTCCTTTTGAAGTCTTGCCAATCACCCTTCTTCTTAAATGTTTGATTGGACTGTGACTAATTGAACTTCTTACGACTATTTTCTTTGTATGCAAAAATTGACCTCAACTTTTGTTCCTGCTTGATAGCTTTCTCGTACACTTTGTCTATAGTGGTAGGACCATGTACATTTAATTCTCCTCTGATTTGAGCATTAAGACCCATTATGAATTTCCATATTTGAAACCTCTCGTCCTTTTGGTACAGGGTACGTACTTAAGAAGGCAAGTAAATTTCTCCTAGTATTCATTTATAGTGGAATCCCCTAGTCTCAAATTCTGGAAGTCCATAAAATTCTGATCAAATTACAATTGAGGAAGCCATCGCTAATGAAATATTGCCACAAACTCATCCTAAGTTAGATTTAATGAGCTAAGACCCAACTCCATCTTCTTATTCATCCACCAAGTGGATACTTCACTAGATAATTGAAAATCTCCTCGTACGACCTTAGTCACTTCGAAATAATTTCTTATTTCAAAGTACTTCTCCATCTTTGTGGTCCATGCTTCAATAGAATCCCCACTCATGGTTCCTGCAAAATTAGGAGTGACCTTTCTCATATCTCAAGACAGTTCTTGGGCAAGTCGATTCCTTTTACCCATTTTCGATCTCGACTTAGATTCATCACTTCCATGATCATTTAGGGTATTATGATCATTGGAGTTCACATCCTCTCCTTCCTTTGAGGCCTCTTGCTCAAGTCTACCTGTAACCCTAACCTGTTGGTTGAGGTTGCCAATCTTGTCTCTTGCTTCATTTAACATAGTTAATATCTGATCCAGTTTGGCTTTAGAGCTCCCTATGGGTTGACTTACTTCATGAATACCTTTGAGGTTAGTCCTAGTTCAAACCATACTTATAGATAGTATCCCACCTAGAGTTTTCATTTACGATATACAATTAGTTCTTTTAATTGTTCACTTAACATCTAAACATTTCAACAATCATTTATTCCCATTTAGAAAAGAAGAAGAGAGAAACTATTGCACAAGTTCTTCCAATTCTTTATTTTTATTAAAATCATAAGTATTTCAATCATCCTTTAATACATAGTTATACATAAGATGATTATTCATAATAGTCGAGGAGAGTATTATCCCTCTAATTCACTATTAGATACAATTACAATAAGCTCAAGGGACGAGGGCACATGTGGGTCACTCCTAATCAAAGGTGAACTAACACTCCACTTAATGGGAATGTCCCTAGAGAGTGGTAAAGGATTAGGCTTGGCTGGGGAAATAGGAGCTATGAACTTGGTTGCTTCTCACATTTTCTTCCTCTCTAGTTTAATGTGTGAAAATGCACTTCTAAGAGTCTCAAAATCTCCAAGCCATATCTCTCCACTATGATTGGTTCCCTCTATGGTTTTAACTATGGTCTCTCGCTCTTTCTTGGCCCTTAGGTAACACTCATTGCTAATAACTGATTTGTTGGTAGTCATCTTGAGTTGCACCATCTTGGCACAAGAAGTCCAAACATTAGCTACTAATAATGTTGGATAATAGGCTAGCATAATGAGCTCATAGGTCATAGTGTTGAACCTGGTAGCTCTGATACCACATGTAACATACCCAATATTTACCCAACAATTTTCTCCTAAGTTTTAACTCAGAAAGTGAATAACACAAGTTTCCAAAAGTAGGGAAATGAATTTTTTCCTTTTCAATAACATAATTGCACAACACATAAATAATTTTCACATATCATTGTCTAAATTAAATAACATTACATAATTCCAAGTAGATGAAACTCATCTTTTCAAATACAGATCACAATTGATTCATGATCATAAACATATATAATTTCATAACTCACAAGAGTTCAATGGTCAAGTTGTCCTCATTTGGATCACAATTATTTTGTTTCACAAGCCTCGACTGTCATCTGTAAGAGGGATAGCATTACCCAAGAGTTTTTCCTCCAACCAAAGACTTAGCGGTCCCTTGCACATCTTCCTAACCCTTACTTGACTTGGAAACTCTACTAACCCGAGGTTAACTCCTCTCTTGGTTTTCCCCCAAGGTTATCATTCATAAACAAGATTTCATTCAAAAAGTGATGACACACTAATATTGATTTCATAGACCAAAATATTTGACACAATCTCTTGAATACCATGTTACATACTTGTAACATTTGGGATCCAACAACTGCCTCTTATTCAAGTGTTCACCCTAACCCTAGGGAATAACCTATCCTTCTAATATAAGGGATATAAGCTCATGAGAATGTAAATTCTCTACTCATGGTCAAACTACCATACGCATAGGTATTCATAACATAATATCATTCAGTAGATAGTAGAGATAACATACTTCTATTATGACTTACAATCCCTATGTTGAAAAGCAACATAACTCATTCAATACAATACTGTATTATTATGATACTATCCTATAACCTTATTTTAGCTTCTCTTTGATATATTACTCAAACAATATGATCAATATACCTACTTATCATGCACTTCATGATTCAATATGCAACTTATCTCTTGTATTTATAATATAGCTATATACATAAACAATCTAGCTACTTACACGTGCAATCTCATTCTTCCCAACAACAAAAATAGGCACACAATAATAGCATAATCATATTCAAAAAATAAAAAAACTTAGAATCAAAATTAAAAATGAGAAAGAGAAAGAGATATCTTAATCATGCCTGGATTAAAATAGCTCCTATAACTCCTTGCTCAAAAACTCAACTCAGCCTATTGCCTTCTTTATGCTCAACTATCCAATAACAAAATGAATTGCAATGATTTGCAAATGAACTATGAATGAACGGACTTTCCACTCTCTCTTGACAATTGAAAATACAAATTTTCAAATATACTTGCTCACAATACACTATTTCCTTACAATCTCATGCCTATCTAATGCTCAGAATAATAATATGAATGCACTAAAAAATGAACAAAACTATATGAGCAACTACATCCTTTTATAATGCAATGGACAAGTGGTTGATCCCTTTAAGATAGTTATGCCTTGCTTATTTTCTACCACCACTAAAACTTGTTTGCCAATCGTAGCAGCTAGCTATGCAATTTTTAGTTGCAAGCATGAAGCAAAAACCAACTCTATAACCTTCCAAATCAACTTGGCTTGTTGGGCACAACCTTCTTACTTTCTAGCAATTTTTAATACAATGGAAAAAGTCTTGCAAATGGCACATATGAGTCCCAATCAAATGCAACTTTTACCTCTTACTTAGTCACCCCAATTCATGGGCTCCAAACAGGTATATCACATCCCTTTTACTTGGTCAAAGCACTCCTTTTACATGTTTCACAATAGTGTTTCAAACTCTGTTTAAACTTTGCCTCTATTATGGCACTTTTTCCATCTATTCTCTTGCAAGATATGACACCAATTTTGGAGGCCTTTATTATTTTAAACAACCATTATAAATAGTTTCCACTCTTTCCTTTGTGTGGCATATATACCACCATATCGTATGGCTTACTTGCCATTTAATATGGCTTCCATCATATGTTTAGAATAACAATAATATATATAATATTATTTATGTATATATATTTATATATACTTATATTATAATATGTTCTCTATTATAATATATATTATACATATATTTATATATTTATACCAATCAATTAAAAATACATATATTAATATATATATATATATATATATATATATATCACCATCATTTAAACATAATATGTATATATATATATATTGATATGTATATATATGCAATATATGTCTATGTGAATGTTCACATATATGTATTACATATCTATGTATGGGTATGCATAGACACTACTATCTACATATGCTCATACCTACATACGTACATATGTATGCGCCATCATATATATACGTATCCATACATATATATTCAAATACACAATATATATCTCATGCTCATCACAAGGATTTTAACACAGTAACTCAAATTGACTAAATGATCATAATAATTAAAGACAACCATCCTAATTTTTCTATCAACCAAAATGCTATCAACTTGGTTTAACACTTACCAACACAAAACTTAAATTGAATCAACAAGGTTCCTCTAGCCTATGTGAGTGAGTGTGTGCATCTACTCAGATAGGTATACCAATGGTTCCCATACCAACCTCCTCTCCTAGGTGATAATCTCCCTCCCCCTCTGGAGGGTTCAAACCTTTCCTACATCCAACTTTAGCAACATGTATGTAGTTAGTTGATAACATATAAATCATATTCATCATATATCATATGCATCATTAAAGCATTTAAAAAATAATTCATCATAATGTAAATTCATACATTTCATTCATCCATTGAAATTCATCAAAATATAATTATGCATTTAAAACATATTTACTCATAAAAGTAATAGTATGTGGTAAACAAACAATGGGGTGTAACTCATATCTTCCTCACAGACTGTTGTCTTGATTGATAACCATGAAAGATTCAAGAGTTGACCATCTCCCTGGTTCATAGCTAGTTATTTATTTTGTTTTGTTGTCTATTTCTAACTTGAACTTAGTTTTCTTTTCTTTGTCTACTACGGGGAGAACTTTTTTCATCTTGCAAGCCTTTTCATTCATTTTTTTTTTTTATCCCTTTCCCTTTTATGTCCCTTTATTCATCTTCTTTTGGAGTTAAAGCCAATTTTAAGCTTACTTGTCTGGCCAAAGCATCCATTAACTTAGGGTTACTACTTAAATCAAACAAGGTAGTCATAGAGGATCTCGATGGGTAAGGATTAACAAAGGTTTGTCTACTTAAGGGATAATGACTTGAAGTAGAACAAGCTTCTTCAGGGTTGTAATCTATGTAAGGCTTGTTATTGGATTTGGGGATTGGTCTTGACATGGAATAATTCCTAGAAAGTTGTCTTAGTGAATGTCTAGTAGGTTCAATTTCAGGTTCTTATTCTAGAATAGTCTACTATGGATCGGTTAACAAATCTATGGTAGAAAGTCTTCTTCTTTACACGATTGGGTATAGAGGAACAAAAGGAAGAAGAGGGCACATATAACTCTCTAATTTTAGATTATTGTTCTTTAGTGATTAGTTTCTCTATGATAGGGAAACCAATAGTAAAACTAGAGTGGTCTATATTTCTACCAAAATCTAGAATATTTGAGTTTCCTTCTAGATAACTTACTCATGTTTTAAAAGAGGAAGGTGGAAATAAAGTATTGAGAAGATGATAAATGCATCTACTTACATTATACAGATCTTTAATGGAGGGAAATTCCTTCAACCTGAAGTAATAAGAAAAAATTTGAAGTACCAAATTTATCATCCAAAGAAAGAGTAAAATTTGGACGAGCTTTAATTTTTCCATCACCTTGTCTTTTATGATCTAAAATTCCTCTAAATTGAGAACTTACTACTTGATCCTATATTTGACATCATGAATCAATAAGAATGGCAAAAAAATTATCCCCAATATCATAGTTAAATTGAGGATGCACTATGATATCAACATAAGAAAAATACAAAACTATTATAGTTCGGCTCTGCTCTGCTGTGATGTTTCCTGCTCTAGCTATTTTTTGAATTTTTGACCACTATTGTGATTTGACTGCTTCATGGGTCGGTCGGGAGGGGGGCCCAGGAAGGCTCCCCATTCCAAGGATGTTGTCCTCTTACCTGGTGTTGTGCTTACGGTTGTAGCAGCCAGTCTAGCTGTTCCCAACATGACGTCCCCTCCTCGTACTTCATTCCTTTCTGCTAGGGAAAAGGCGGAGGGAATCTCTGGGAAGTCACCCATTTCACCGTATTTTGGGCTTAACTCTTTCTTCTTAGAGGAAGCACTAGCTTCTTACATGGACAAACTAGTGGGGTTTGATTTGCCAACTTTGAGTAAATGACTATTGGAATTTGCTTCCTGCTTGGTGACTGGCTAGGAAGTAGATGTCCCTGAGGTTTTGATGCTGAAGGCAATAGATAACCTTAAAATGGCACTTGTTGGAAATTTTTTGGCGTATAGGCCAAATATTGAATTGGTTCATTAATGGGCTACTTCCACTTAGAATCTGAAAGGAAGCGTCACCATAAATGCTATGCCCAAAGGTATTTTTATTTTTTTCATTTGTGGTTTATGAAGACATGTTGAAGGTTTTAATTGGGGATCCTTGGGCTTTTGACTTATTTTTTAAAAACTTTCTCTCCCTCTGCAAATGGAAGCCGGGTTTTGACCCGTCGGTTGACTTGGGGGCCTCGACTCCAACCTGGGTTCGCCTTCTAGGCCTCCTACTAGAATTTTGGGAGAAGGGAATCTTAAAGGGCATCGCCAACTCCTTTGGGAGTCTTTTGGCTATAGATAAGATAACTCAGGAGAGATCGAGATTGGTGTATGCTCGAATTTGTGTAAATGTGGCAAATTATATGGTCCTCCCTTCCTCAATCCTGCTTAAGTCTAAGTTTGGTAACTGGACTCAACCCCTTGAGTATGAAAATGCCCGCCTCTTTTGCCAATAGTGTAAGAAGTTTGGCCATCTAATAGAATCTTGTGGGAATAAATCTGGTGAGGGCTCAAAGGCTAAGGAAAAAATTTTATAAGAGGACCACTCGGCCAATGAAATGGCTTTTGGTGCGCAACCTACTCCTATTTTAGCTCAGAAGGTGTTTGTTCCCCTCATGAAGGATAATCTGGATTTGGACATGAAGTTTGTTTCTAATCATCTTTTTGAAGTAAATGACTCAATTTTCCTGAACCTTGATGTGGCTGCCCCTGCTTCTTCCCTTCCAACTCTGAGCTTTCCTACAATGGAGGATACAAGAGGGGAAAATGTAAATATGGAGAAGGTTCAAGTTGGGGATCCCCTGATAGAGAAAAATGTGTTGGCGCTGAAGGTGAAGGAGCAAACTTTTGGTGCTAGTGAAGACCTTAAAGAAGGTGAGTATGTTCTATTTGATATAGTCATGTCTTTGGAGGGCATGAACTCCTCATCTTGAATTGGAGCAAGAAAATTGAGTGACTTGTTGGCTCTTCTTGGCTTCCCTCAAGGGTCTAGTGATAAGGAGGATGAAGAGGGATGGTCCCAAGCTTCAAAAAAAGCCAAAAATAAAAAGAAACCGAATATGGGAGGAGGTAATAAGGTGGAAAGACCCTCCCAAAAGGACTCTAGAACTAAAGATACTGTGAGGGATGTGGCAACTAGAAAATAGAGAACCTTGGACTTGATCGCAGGATCAAAGCCCAAGAAGAAGTAGCCTGAAATGCTGCCTTGGGGTGGAGGTGGGGTTGATTTTTATTTTATCAATGAAGTACCTCTCCTAGAACATAAGGGGCCTTAATAGCTCATATAAACAGTTTTTGGTGAAATATTGTATTCTTGACAATAAAGTGGATGTTCTCCTTTTACAGGAAACAAAGATGAAGAAAGAGACTTTTGATAAAGCTATTTTGAGTATCTGTCCAGGAGCTAATTACTTTGTTAGTGAGGCTGAAGGAGCTTCAGGTGGTATTGCTACCCTTTGGAATCCTTCTAAACTAAAAGGCACTTTGTGTTCAGCTTGTAAGAATAGCCTTTTGATTACCCTTGAAGACATTGCTTCCCATGAGAAATGGAATCTTATAAACATTTATGCTCTAAATTCAAGTAGGGACAAAGTTCTACTTTGGGAACAACTAAGTGATGCTATTTATGTTAGGAAAGATGACCACTGGATGCTTGGAGGGGACTTCAATTCTCCTCTCCTTCAAAAAATTCAAGAGGGTTGGATGATTATTCTAACAGTATGATGGAGTTGGCTAAGTTCTTCAATTCGACAGGTCTTATTGATATCCTCATCTAAGGAACTAAGTATACTTGGTCTAACAGAAGGAATGGAAACCATCTAATCCAATTCAAACTGGATCAATTTTTGATCTCTGCTAATGGGAATATTTCTCAATTCCTTTCTCTTTCGGCTCTCCCTAGGTCCAGTTCTGATCATAATGCCTTAGTGCTTAAAAGAAATGTGAATCATAATAGGGGACCTTTCCCTTTCAAATTTGAAGCTATGTGGAGTCTCCACCCGGATTTTACTACTTTGGTTAAAACTTGGTGGGAGGAACCTATAATAGGCACTCCTATGTATTGCCTAGTGGAAAAGCTAAGCAGAATAAAGCAAAAAGTGAAAGGGTGGAATAAGGTGACTTTTGGCAACATCTTTGAAATAAAGAACAACCTGGGAAAAAGTATAAAAAAGGGTTCAAGATATCACGGAGGCTGGCCAAGTGGATGAAGAGATATGTGCTAAGGAAAGAGACCTCAAATCCCAATGGTATAAGATAAACAAAAAGGAGGAAATCTATTGGAAACAAAATTCAAGGGTCCAATGGCTAACGAAAGGGGATAAAAACACTAAATTCTTTCACCAATCTACTCTGAAACATAGAAGCAGAAACAAAATCAGACCACTTGTGAAAGAGGATGGCTCTATTGTGACCAATGAAAAAGATATTGCTCAGGAAGCAGTTAACTTCTTCTCTACCTCATATGGATCCTGGAAATGCTCTTCAGGTAGATGTTGACTTTCTTGAAGTGATCCCTAATATAATTTCTCATATAGACTTAAAGATGATGACTAATGTTGTATCTATGGAAGAAGTCAAAAAGGTAGTTTTTTTCATTTAGAGCTTTTAAAGCTCCTGGCCCTGATGGGTTCCCTCCTGCCTTTTTCCAAACCTACCGGGACATTGTTAAAACTGATCTTTTTAATGCTGCTAGGGATTTCTTTAGGTCAGGCAGGCTGTTGAATCAAATGAATGCTACTTTCATAGCTCTTATCCCCAAATATGTTGATGCCTTAGCCATGAAAGATTATAGAACTATCAGTCTTTGCAACATGATCTATAAAATTTTCTCAAAATTTTTGGTGTTAAGACTCAAACCGGTGCTTGGTAAAATGATTGCCTCAAACCAAAAAGGTTTTGTACAAGGTAGAAACATTCTTGATGTTGTTATTTCTACCCATGAAATTATCCATTCAATGGATCACTCTAAAAATCCTGGGATGGCCTTCAAAATTGACATTTCAAAGGCCTATGATAAGGTTTCTTGGCCTTTCCTTTTTGTTTTTCTTAAGAATTTTGGGATAGAAGGAAGATTCCTAAAGATGATCTCTACTTGTGTTACCTCCCCAATGTGTTCTATTCTAGTCAATGGTGTCCCTCAAGGTTTTTTCTTCTATGGTCATGGGCTTAGGCAAGGTGACCCCCTTTCTCCCTACCTCTTTATTATTGTTGCTAAAGTTCTTGGCAGGAACATTAAAAAATTGGTGGACTCAATAGCTCTCAAAGGTGTTAATGTTGCCTCATCACTCATGCCTAATTCCCATCAACAATTTGTTGATGATACTCTAATTTTTGGGGAAGCCTCAGTGGGGGAAACAGGTCTCTGGAAATAGGTTCTCAATGACTATGTTGTTGTTTCTGGCCAATGCATAAACTATGAAAAAAGAAAAATTTACTTCTTCAATACTAACAAGCAAATTAAGGATAGAGTGATAAAAATCTTGGGATGCCAGGAAGCTAATTTACCTGAAGCCTATCTGGGCCTTCCTTTGATCTCTAAGAAGCTGGAAAATAATTATTGGAATCAACTGATAGAAAGGATCCAAAACAAACTTGTTGGTTGGAAGGAGAAGCTTATTAGCTTGGTGGGAAAAATTCAACTCCTTAAAGCCTCCCTTCAGAATATCCCTGTTTACTACCTTTCTCTTTTCAAAATCCCTCCCTCTATTGGGGAGAAGATTGAACAAATTCAGAGAAATTTTTTATGGTCAAGAACTCAAGAAAAAAACAAACTGTCCCTGGTTAGCTGGGAAAAAGTGTGTATGCCTAAAAGAAGAGGAGGTTTGGGATTAAGAAGAATATCCATGCTAAACAAATCCTTAACAGCTAAAATTGGTTGGAATCTTCTAGAAGGCTCTAAAGACTGGGTAAAATTTTTCCAAGCAAAATACTTGAGGAACAGGAATTCTGGTTGTTTTCTCTCACAATTTGATCTACCTAGTGGTTCAACTTTATGGAACCATCTAGTGAGATTGAGGAATGTCTTGAAGATGGGGGTAAGAAAGAGAATTGGGAATGGAAATAATATTGATTTTTGGAAGGACCCTTGGATAGGGAATACAACTCTGTCCTCCTTAGAAGAACTTAATCCTCTTAAACTTAGCCTAAATAGGATCTGTGGTAAAAAGGTGTTTGATTATATTAAATGGGATATGGACAAACCTAAATGGAAGGAGTTCAATTTACTACTAAGGAGGAACAATTTGAGAGGCCAAAGATATGTGAATTAGGACCCAATCCTCACAAGACTGCATAATCTGATTAGGGAGGCTAAGTGGTTTGATAGAGAAAGGGAAGATGAGTGGATTTGGAAAGGCAACTCTTCTAGCTATTTCTTGGTCCAAAAGACCTATGAATAATTGGTGAGGCCTCAGGTTGTTGTCCTAGACCATTTCTGGGAAAGGGTGTGGTTAAAGAACCTAGTTGCCAAAATTAACTATTTCTGGTGGACTGCGGCTCATGGCAAAATTCTCACTATTGACAATCTGGTTAGGAGGGGTTTCTAGTTGGTTAATAGGTGTTCGCTCTATAAACAGGAAGAGGAGTCAATAATTTATGTTTTCTTTCACTACCAATTTGCGAGGGAAGTGTGATCTTGCTTCTTCTTCTTGTTGTCCTCAGATTGGTTGTTTCCTAATTCAATGAAGCTTTTTATTGAAAGTTGGTCAAATTGCCCCTTCTCACATAATGTAATTGTTGATCTTTGGAATCAAGTTCCTCCATTTGTCACCTAGGGTTTATGGAAGGAAAGGACTAATAGAATATTCAGAGAAGTGGAGAGAAGTAGTTGGGAGGTTAGTCTGATTATAAAAACCCAAATTAAGGAAAACATTGAGGCTGGAAGATACAGCTTCTCCAAAACTTGGCCTAACTATAAAGAAATGCAAATTAAATAGAATTGGGGAATAAGGAAGGATCTAACCAAACTCAATTGGTCAAAGATGCTTAATAGAATGGCTACTGTATGGAGCCCTCCGCAGAAAAATTGGATAAAGTGTAACTTCGATGGGTGCTCAAAAGGCAACCTGGGACAAGCTGGAGCAGGGGGTCTGGTAAGAAATCATAAAGGTGACTGTATTGTGGGATTTGGAGTGAATATGGGTGTCTTCTCTAACAATATAGTCGAAGCTATGGCTGCTCTAAGGGGTTTCAATACTCTAAAGGAGCTGGGTTACAAAAACGTCATAATAGAAGGGGACTCTAAGCAAATTGTGGACATCCTAAATGAAGAAGTTGTGCCAACATGGGAATTAAAAGATTTAATAGATAAATGCAAAGTCATTAAGAATATTTTTAACAATTGTAGGGTGCAACATGTGTATAGAGAAGGAAATAAAGTTTTTGATTGTGTTGCCAACGTGGCGCTGAGCTGTAGGGGATGGACACGATGGACCAATGGAAACATGTTGAAATCTTTAAGAGACTTAATCGTAAGCAAAATATTTGAAAATGGATATCATATGCAAAAATAAAAGGTTGGTTTTATGTGAAAATAATGAGTACCAAGTGGTACCTTTTGGCTTTCCGTGTAATGATGGCAGTTGGAGTACGGGTTTGTATCCGATGATCTCGGCTGGAGGTAATCTTAATAATTCTCCTTTCAAGAAGGTGACCAAAAATCACATGCAGTTAATGAATTTGCTAAGGGATGTCATTTCTATTCATGCTGAAATGCCTTATGTCAACAATCCCCATATCTCTAAAGTGGGGAAAGGTATGAAATTTAATAGGGATTTAAATTCTTGTAAGAAAAATGATGAGACTTGCATACCGAGAAATGTGTAGCTGGCTTTCTTAATAAGAAACTTCTCGATTCACCACTCTATATTGGCTCTGTGTGTTATTTTGTGTAAGAGTGTTTGTTGTATTTCAGGAAAGAAGAAGATGGTGTGGGTGATTATGAAGAAAAGCCTGTCGCAACAAAAGAATTTGTAGAAGAGAAAAATGGGAGGACTTAGGAAGAGAACAAAGCCTCCACATTGTCAAGCCCTGAAACAAAATGTGGATTTATGGAGAATGTTTGAAAATGCCGGTATGGTCCCATTCTTCCAATCCCTGAAAGGATACAATGAGAACCTAATGGGTAAGTTTACCAAATCCTAGAGGAAGGGCAGCGTCACCATTGGTGCTGTGAAGTTTAAGGTTACCACTAGATTCATTGTCGAAACTACGGGTCTACAAAATAATGGGCTTAAAGTTGTAAAGAAAAGTGGGGCGGACTATCAAAGGTTTTTCAACAAATTCTTGCATGAAGGGGAGAATCTCAAGAGATTTCATAATGGGTATGCAAGATTGGAACTCCCTCATCCCTTTTCTTTAGTTAGCTTGTTTGTTATGAGATACTTTACTCTTGAGGGTAGGTATATGTCGGTACATGCATACCATTTCCCTATACTAAACCACATTCAACATGGTGAGAGAATCAATTTGCCTTTCTATTTGTTGTCCTCCCTACAGCTTAACATTGAGAAGGGCACCGGTCCTCCCCTCCACCAAGGTCTTATGCTTACCCTATATAAGTATGCCCTGGCTTTGAATCCTCATGGCAACCCCTTAGCTGGTAGAAATGAGAACCCTAATCATTTTGAAGAAGATAATGAGGAACAACCTGATGAGGAAAACCCAGTTGTTGTTGAAATCCTGATTGAGGAACCTATCCCTTGCCAGCCTCTTGCAATTGTTGCTAGGCGAGTGCTTATCCCTACTAAAAGTAATTCTCCTATGGCCAATGTGTCAAACCCCTCAACTCCGATGTTGCAGAAGAGTGAGGAAAAAATAATTTTTGAGATCATGCTCCTTAGAGCCACGCCTGAGAAAAGGAAACATTCACCTTTGCTGCTAGAACCGCCAAAGGTTAAGAAACCTAAAAGAGATATAAATCCTAGGAATGTAATTAATATCACAGAGGAAGGGAATCAAAATGAGGAGGTAAAGGAAACTTTACAAGGGCAAGGGAGTGGAGGTAGTGGGGGAGAAGGTCGACGCCTAGCTAAAGCAACCTCGAAGGATAAAAAAGGAAAACAAAAAATGACTGTGAGTGAGGAGGAGGACCTAGGGTATGAAGAGTTTGAAGCCTATGAGGAAGAAGACTCTAAGGACATGGACTTTGAGGACTCTGCTCATGAGATGGGGGAAGATGGTTTAGAGGAGGATAAGGAAGAGGAAGAGGATGAGAAAATTGAGCCTTCCGAGGATAAGAATGAGGTTGAAAATGTTCAAGATGTTGGGGATTTGGGCCAAGATGTTGGGGATTTTGGTATGGAGAACACAATCGAGGACTTAAGCAATGAATTTTTAAAGAGTAGACTAACTTTTTTGTAGGTACAGTTTGAAGATATGGAGAAGGCATTAGTTACTCTCATGAAGGTAACTAACAGATTGATGAGGAGGGCAATGCTAGGAGCTACTTCTAGAGAAACAAAAATTACAAGGAAACTAAAGAAATAGGGGAAACTTGATACTTTGAAGATGTTGGATGAAACAGAGGGACCTGATTGGAGAGAATACATTGTTCTGATGGGAAAGTATGGGGACCTGTTGAAGAAAGCCAATTAATGGCTTGTTGTTTCTTCTTTGTTGTTAATGATGAGTTTTTTGTCATTTTGTTTTAACATCTCAAATTGTTGTTTTAGTATCTCTATTTTATGGTGTAATACCACTTGGGACACTGTCGACTTAATTAATGGTTTGCGTAGAACTAAGTATGCTGGTAAAAACTTATTATTTTTTATTAGTACTGGTTGGACAATGGTTACTATTTTAAATGTTGGCCTGCATGCTAATACTGCTGCTGTTTTTTGGTTTGTTGGTGGTGTTGTTTCCCACCTCTCTCTGTTTCTTTTTTGTCTGTTGATGTAACCATGGGAAAAGGGCCCTTCCTTGCTTATCTAATAAAAAACATAAGAAATATGTATATGGAAGTACCCTTTTTCTTTCTATCTTTGAATATTTTTGGGCATAGAGGATATATAGATTGGGTGAATATCAACTCCCTAGACTCAGAGATTTAATTTGGATTGTTTGACAAAAGTTATGGCCCTAACCTTAATACCATTTTCAGGATTTAATTTTGAGTTTTTTACTTCAGGGAATTTAAAATTTCCTTTTTCATCAATTGTATCTTCCATATCTTCTACTATATTATGAATTGGGAGAATATTAGATGAAATTGCATTCGTAGATCTTTAGCTTGCCATAATTAAAAAAGTTTAGATCTTACTTGAAATTTAGGATAACTTGTTGCTACTACTTTTATCAAATTATGGTTTCCTTGGCAATAGCCTCCCTAGCTTCATAAATGGGACTTACTAATGTAGCTCCACAACTACCTTTGACAACTTACACTCAATCGTTTATATCTAGAACTCAAGTGATTAGATAATATGTAGATTGAACTCAAGTAACAAGAGATGCATTGTATTAGGTTCCTATTGATGGTGTGGTGATTTCGATTAGTTTGAATATTTAATTAGTGGAAAAAATAGATGATTATTTTGTAATTATTGCTAGATAGAGTAGTTTTTTATTTTGCTAGGAAAATTGTTGTCACGGGGATAGCTACCATTCTATTATAAAATGATAGATAGAGTAGTTGATGATTGAAGTTTACACCAAAAAATAGAGAAGCATTTGGTATTATTTTTTTGGTAGAAAACCTATTTTCTTACATGAAAAAATCTCAAAAGTATTATTAGTGAAAATAATTTGAAATGAAGAATAACAAATTTACCTAGTATTTGTATGGTTACTCTTTGAAATAAATTTGAAGGGAGTGAAGATAGATTAACAAGAATAGTTTATCTTTAATGCAATTAATGTCATGTACAACAAGTATAGAGACAAGTTTTATATTTTTTTATGAATTGATTAATGAGCGGGTACCCAAGACCTGAGGATTAATGGTTGCCATATGCAAAAATTATTAAAAAAATGGCATTTTATTTATTATCTTCTACTTGATGCAAAAAATAATATAAACTGACTAATACAAGAGTCACAAGTAATATAGTTTGTTATTATTATAACCAATAAATAGAACAACTCAAGCTTATAGATTAGTCACTCCCAAATTTGAACACAACCAATCTTCACTAAGAGAAAAATTGCATGATTTCATTTCAAATAATCATGTCCCTATTACAATGTGAATTTCCATATTTATGAGCAAGGACTCACATTAAAAAATATGGACAATACTTAATAAATAAACTACAATGAAAGAGATAAATGATATCCAACATAATATAAAATATGGGGATATTTATCTAGCATAGCGATCAAATTTTAGGAAAATAGGGGAGATCACTTGAGAAATATAATAGATTAACAATAAATATGCATAATTACATTTTATACCATTAACAATCTACAAAGAGAACCATAGAAGTTGAGAGTTTATAAAATTAATTCTCTAACTCTAAATTATCTATAATAATAATCATAAACATGAAAATCCATAAATATGGTAGAAATTGTCTATGTTCAGGAAATACCAAATATTGTAGCAATAAAAAATAAAGTAGAGTATCATAAGTAATTATACAACTAAGGTTTATAGTTAGTCCCTGAAATGAAGGGAAAGGGGGGGGGGTGAATTCAATCAATGTGGAATGATGAAATGACCTAGGATTCAAACACACTTTTCCCTAATTTCATTAGAAAGAGAGAAGATCACAAAGTGATAGGATTGACTTTCAACCTTGAGGTGAGTCAACCCTATTCTAGACCTTGGATCTTTACTTTCTTATGACATA
The DNA here is from genome assembly GCA_007258455.2 of Sequoia sempervirens. NCBI lineage: Eukaryota > Viridiplantae > Streptophyta > Pinopsida > Cupressales > Cupressaceae > Sequoia > Sequoia sempervirens. Next base: position 12,067 of record VDFB02106590.1, on the reverse strand, counting down.
AATGATTGATTTGCAATGTTCTGTTATGATTTAAAGTGTATTAACTAAATGAATTATATGACCTAACACTTGAAATGCAAAATTCCATGATAACAAAAATAGAAAAGACAATTTACAAGTAGATCTAAGAATGATCTGATGGTGTGCACCTATCATAAAAAGTGGGTTTCAGGGCTTGTAGTAGGACTGGTTCACCCCTAGGAAAATGGGTCCTTGATTAGGGCTCCAAAATTAATTTTTCTAGTCCTCTGATCTTGAATCTAAGCTTCTGATTTCTCCAAGTTTGACTGTTGAAAAGCCATAAATAAAATATGGAAGTGAGTTTCCATAGCTTGTCAACAATGATGACAACTTATGCAACTTTATAAAATTGATCCTTAAATCTGTACACACAAAGAGAGAAGCAAAAATGTTTATTTTGGGTGAATGGGGGTTTTCCTTAGTCAAACCCCATGTTTGGTAATTAAACCTTGATAATGAAATAATGACAAAATGAAGGAATTGATGAGTGAACAAAGATTGTTACAACTCACCAAACCCTTAATGGTTGTCCTTAGAGGAATGAAGTCAAACACATCACTCTAAATGAATTGGCTTGATTGATTAATACTTGAATGCTTGCTCGAATTCTTAAAACCTACATCACAATGTTAGATCCAAAACATGACATGAACACACATGAAATTTGACATGATAATATGATATTTATTGTTGTTGTAGATGATTGATAAATCTACTCTTCAATGCTATTGACAATAATATTCACTCTTGGGATTGATCTCTTAAATTCTTATATTTGAATTGATAAAATAACTATGTATTTATAGGTGTTTATCTAATTTCTTGAAAATTAGATTCCAAAAGCCAACACTTGAAACTTGAATTTGAATCATTAAAATGCCGCCAAAAACATACTAAAATTTGGGTCCTAGGACTTAAAGGGGACGCATTTTCCCTTGGGTGAATGACTCCTAGGACCTAAGTCCTAGACACTCACTTTCCAAGGTAATTTAATTAATGTTGGCAATTGTTTAATATAGGTTTTCCTTTCGAAAAACATGAATAATAAGGCTTTGGAATGCATAATTTGGAAAATTAGAAGTTTAATTAAGTCTCATTAATTAAGGGGATGCAAACATAGTGTGAAATTGTAAAGGTATACAATTTCCTACACTACATTCCCATAAGACATATTGATTACAAATATTGAATTTACATTACACATAATTTGACATAGAAAGTTAGTGGTAGCCCAAGTAGCAGAGATCCATTGTTGTTTGTGATTGTAGTCCACTTGACCCTGCAAAGTTTGTATTAAAATAGTTGTCATAAAATTATTGTTGTATTATGTAAGCAATTACATTAAATAGCAAGAAATGATTAAAAAATATTGTATTATACATTTTCATAAAATATGTAACTGATTATTCTTCAGCACAATTGGTATTGATGATAACATTGTTTTGGTTTAGTGTGAAGTGTCCTTTTGTAGAGAAGTCACATAACATGAAGATAATTGTTGATTTATCTTCAATGTGGTCTTGATATATAATATTTTGTAGACCAAGCAATAACAATTGAATAACAGACTTTTCAAAAGAACAATGTATTATTTATTTGGTATCAACTGTTAAAATGGTTTTAAGGAAAAGGGGGTAGATGTAGCTAAATTCTTCATTACATCTAATATAGTGGGTAGTTTGTTCATCAAGTGTTCCATAGCTATCAATTCTTTTATTGTATTTTAGATAAAATGCATGAAATAGACTAAAGAATGGGTTGGCCAGTTCTAAAGTTTCATGAATCTACAACAAATGTTAGAATATTATTATAGTTAGAAAATATTTTTAATTGTAAATATAGAAATATAACCATTTCAAAATAATTACCTCAAATGTTGATTGCAACAATCTATTTAATCTATCCAATATTTTTATATTATTTAATTTACCAATAAATGTTGACTAGCATGTGCAAAGTATGTTCTTTGCACCTATCTATTTTACAATGTTTTTAAATAGTATTGCTAATTAATTTCTTCACACTTGCTCTTCCATTGTCAAGAAATGGTGTGCCAAATTTGGATGCATTTGTAATTATTTATTATTAGCAACATTTTTTTTCCCTTTAACTATAAAAATATGTTGAAACATAGATGTAAAGTAGAGTGGAATAAGGGGTTGGAAACATATTTGTACCTATGCTCTATCAAAGGCTAGAATCCTCATATTTTATATCAATTAGATATTGAAAAGATATTTTTTAGTGGTGACTACTAATGCACATATTGTTCCAGTAGGATAATCATTTATGTTTGTTTAAGAATTTTTTTAATAATGGCCCTTGGTATGAATTTGGGTTCTTGGAAAATACAGGATATAATTTAAAAAATAATTGATTCTTTCAAAATGAGGACCCGATCATAGTCGCTATAATCATAGTTAGTTTTAGGAGCAATTTGGAAACCTGATATGCAAATTGTTGATTTCGTAATTATTTTATCTTCATATTGTTGCACAAGCTCACTAGTCACATTTAGGGTGATTATCATTTCAACTTTTATATATGCTAAATCAACATGAAGCACTTTGCATGTTTTGTTGGTTTTATCTAGTGAAGCCTTATATATTGTGAGCATTTAAATCCTCGATTGATATTGAATTTAGATTTTTAAGTTTTGATTTGAAGGGAACATAATAAATCACTTGAATACTAGATAATTGAATTAGTATAGTTTAGATGTAAATAGATAATGTTTTTGATAAAATAAGTTGCATTTATTGGGTGCAATACCCGTTACATAATGAGCCCGAAGGCCAAAAAGAGAATGTTTAGAAAAACATCATAGAGTCCAGAACAAAAACAATAGAAACTAAAAAGATAACATATACAACACACGGGCAATAGAGACCCAGCACAGACACATAGACCAACCCACTAATTGGCAATACCTTCCCATTTCTACATAAGGAGATTTAAAACATCATCCCTGACCCAATTAGGATCCTCACCCTCGATCTTCTTGTCTGCCTCCTCCTTGATAACCTCAAAGAGAGTGACGAAAGACCTGTGGATGATCTTAATGGTGAAACATGTCAGCCTAGTGAACTTCCATTCAAGTTTCTCCATCTGCTCCCATAGATTGTTAATGTCCTCTTCCTTGTAGCTCTTCCTTTGAGACATCTTTTCCTCTATGGCTCTGGGATCTGAAGAGTGGGTAGAGTCCTCTTTGATCATTTTTTTTAGGTCTGAGAAGTGGTTGGGACCTTCCACGAACTCCTCTTCCTCCTCAATAGTGTCCTTCTTACACTCTTCTCTATCGCCAGTCCGCTCCGAGTTGCTAGAAATTTCATCCACTGGTATCTCTTTCTTATTCTTTTCCAACCTGTGAGACCTCCTGACGCTTTTTTTCTCTATCCCCATGTCAATACTCACAACCACAAAAATGTCAACTTTGGAATCCTTTCTGCAACACTCTTTCCCTCGCTATCAGTGACCAACAACTCCACTTGGCATGTAGTGAATTTTTTACCCTTCTTCTTTTTCGTTGGTCTACTATCCAACCTGGTGGGGGTATTCTTTAGCTTGCACAATCTAGCCATAGCCTTGGAATGGGCCAACCCGACCCCTCCCTTCTTATTTTTTGTTTTGTATTTTGCTTTAGGCACCTCTTGGGGTTCACTATCTAGTGGGGGGTTTTCCTCTTGGGACCAACAAAAGTAGCGGAGGATGGTTTCTTAGGGGAATGTTTGAGTGGAACCAATTCTTCTACATGAATAGAAGAGATGGGTATTGGGGGGCATAGGACCAAATGGAAATGGTAGAGCCAAAGAATGAGGCCTTGGTGAAGAGGTAGGGGGTGGCTAGTCAAGGTAATCCTTTATCAAGCTTTCAAGGGAGGTCAACAGAAAAAAAGGAAAGCTTAGGAGCATTTTGTGCCTAAGGTGGTTGAGCAACAGAAGATGATAAAAGTAAAAAACCTTAAATCTTCACTCTAAAGTTACATATTTCATGAGAGCTAAACACACCTTATCCCATAGTTTAGGAAGCGCCTCTTTGTCAAAGCCCGACTACTTCTTGATCAACTTCTCATTGTCCCTGAAGAAGGCATCGAGGATCTCAAGGTCCTCAATTTTGGTGTGCCTCTTATACTTTTTTTTTGTTGCAAGAAAGGCTAGTTTCCTTGGCTATCACCGCCTAATTAACCTCGAACGAAATTCCTTTGATAGTAACTCTCTTGTCTCTCGAGGAGCCAACAAATTGTGCCAAAATATTTTCGTCATGACCCACCAGACTTTCTGACAGAGGCACTAACTACCCCTCTATGTAGATATGCCACACAATAGGGTCCTTGCAAAATTCATCACAATTGTCGGGCTCTATCTTGACCCTATCGCCACCCATCTTAACACATAGTTCACAGAAGTTAGCCTAGTAAAACAAAGTTAGCAGAGAATTGAAATGGCCGCTAGTGATTTTACCCACCCTTATAACCCATTTCCAAGCCACCAAGGACAAGAAAGCATAATTAATGCTTCCAGAAGTTTACATGTGCTAGTGGTCATTCCCAATGAAATAATCTCCGTGGGGCCATAATATTTTCTTAAGTACAATAATCTTAGATAGAAAGCCATGATGAAATATATCGAATAATTAATAATTGACATGATAGAAGTCACTTTGAGCTTACACATTTTCCTAGACCTATTAACCATGGGGCCAAAATTTGAATTCCTTAAGTACATCACATTAAATCTTAGGGTCATCATCAACTTGATCAAAATATAAAGAGCTGGCAAATTGGAGATAAACATCACTAAACACACGTTCCTGTAAATGTGATGTGAAATGTGGTATTTACGACAAGACAATCCATAAAAGCTATGGAGAGCCCAACCATACATAGCAATAATTCCTAAGTACCACACAACACCCTAATTTATCCTCACCACATCATCGGACTTAGTCCACATCATCAAAGGCCCCAACATGTAGTGCCACTTGTACCCACAAACAACATCATAGTCGACCATCATTTAAACAGTTATATTTTTTTGTTCATCAAGGATCAATCCTTGCTAGTAGAGCCCCAAGTCTTCTCCAACATTTGCATAGACTCCACGAGGAACCAAAGTTGGCCAGGGAAAGTCAAAAACTTCCTTTCTAGTTTTGAAATTAAAAAAATGTCTAAAAGGATATCCCTGATGCTCCATCCTTGAAACCGAAAATAATTAACAGAGTCAATCACTGTCATAGAGTCACCTTCTATGTGTAGTTTTTTTATGCCCAGAGTGACAGTTATCTGAACTCCCTTGAGCAACGCCCGTGCCTCTGATGTCATTGAAGATTGTATGCCAATACCTCCAACAAAACTAGCAACAAAGTTGCTCTTGTAGTCCCTGATTATGCCACCAATGCTAGCCATTCATGGGTTCCCTTTAGCCGCTCTGTCAAAATTTAGTTTGAACCAACCCATACCCGGGGGGTTCCAAACCATGTTTTTTCTAGCCAAAGACTTAGAGTTATCAAATGAGTTGATCTCCAAGTTTTTGTTCCATGATTTTTCCATCTTGATCTCCCAATTAGTAGGGGCTTTGCCCGAGGGTTTCCAAGTGTATAGAGAGACATTCTCAGTAATAAGTTTGAACCTAATGCCAAAAAATTCCTCAAGGCTTTCCTCATTATCTCTAATGATTTGAGTGTTCCTCTCTTTCCATAAGCACCAACAAATGAGGGGGGTTTGACTCCAAATCTCCATGGGGAGAGGGTGTTGGAAGGGGCCAGACCATCCTTCAATAAAGGATTTTAAATCCCTATCTAGGGTCCAATGAGTCTCCAATTTTCCAAAATCCAAATTCCAAACTTCAGCAGCAAAAGGATAGTGCGGTAATAGTGATCAACTGACTTTTCATTACTTTTGCACAACATGCATCTATTCAGGATCTGGAATCCCCTTTTCCTTAAATTATCCTGAGTTAGAATTCTACTGTGACATGTCATCCACCAGAAGAAATTTATTTTTGGTGTCAAGTGTCTATTCTAAACCTATTTCCACCGTCTACTCTAAATACTCTTGTCTGACAACAAATCGTAAGTTGGCCTGACAAAAATATTCCCCTTGTGTTCCTTAGTCTAGAAGAACTCATCCTCAATATTTGATATGGGAATTCTAGTTAGGGAGAGGATGTATTGTAAGGATTTAGCCTATAGTTTCAAATCTGGGTCAAGGGGGTAGCATAATCCTAAATCTTTCCATTTCCTAAAACCCTGCGAACCGTGAAGGTAATCACAAACATTCATGCCAAAGAATAGACGTGCAAGATCCATCAGATTCTTGAAATCAGAAAAGGATAGGGGGGATTCAAACAACCAGGGGTCTTCCCAAAAATGAATTTTTCTACCATTTCCAAGTTTCCCTCTCAACCCAAAGTGTAGCAACTTCTTCATCTTGCAAATATTATTCCAAGCCAAAGATCCACGGGGGTGTTCATTTGAGATGCACCTAATTAGGGGGTAGTTACTTAGGTACTTTGCATTCATAATCCTACACAAATATTTTTTTGTTCCTTAGTTGATCTCACCCCATCTTGGTGAGCAAGGATTTGTTGGTAGAAAGTAATTTCCTAATACCAAGCCCTCCACCAACTTTAGGAAGGCAAACCTTATCCCAACTAACTAGAGACATCTTATTTTTTTCCTCTATACCAGACCAGAGGAAGTTTCTTTGGATTTTTTCAAAATTTTCAATGATGTAACTAGGAATTTTGAACATAGAAAGGAAGTACACCAAAATATCTTGAAGGTTAGAAGTAAGGAGTTACAACTTACCAACATGACTAAGGATTGAACCTTTCCACCTTTCCAACTTCCTTTGAATCCTCTCAAGGATAGTATTCCAAAAAGTGGGAGTGACTTCCTTAACAGTGAGAGGGAGATGAATTTGACCCAAATGCACTGAAGGAAGGGAGGTACTCACACAACCCAGAACAATGGTCACATGATCCTATAGGCCAGGAGTGTTGTTAAAAAAATAGATCATACTCTTATTATAATTTATACACTAATTTGAGCAAGCCACATAGTTGTTGAGGAAAATTTTCCATTTCCTTTCTTCCACAACTGAAGCTTTCCCAAATAGAATAGTGTCATCCAAAAACTGTTGAATGACATCTGAATCTAAAGTTGTGGTCGGTTTAACACCATTGATAAAGCCCTCTGACAGCATTCTAGCAACATTCCTACTCATCACATCAACAACCATTATGAACAAATAAGGAGATAGGGGGTCACCTTTTCTTATACCTCTCCCAATAGTAAAGTAACCATGGGGGACCCCATTGACTAGAACGAAATAATTCACAATAGTAATGAATTCCAAAATGATGTTAATCACCCTTTGGTTGAAACCAAAATTATCTAGGACTTTGGGAAGAAAGTCCCATAGGACTTTGTCATAATCTTTTGAGATGTCGAGCTTAAAGGCCATACTAGCACTGTTGTACTAGTCCATAGAATGTAAAATTTTGTGAGTGGAAATAGCAACATCCATAGTATGGTGTCCTAGAACAAAGCCTTTTTGGCTTGGGCTAATCATTTTTTCTAGATAGGGTTTCAAGTGATTCACCAGGATTTTGGAGAAGATCTTATAAACGGTATTACAAAGACTGATGGGACAAAAATAAACCATGGTCTGTGGCTCCTCAATTTTGGGAATAAGGGAAAGGAAGGTGTGGTTCAGTTGTTTGAGCAGTTTTCCAGAATTGAAAAAATTCCTAGCCGCTAAAGTTAATTCTTCCCCCACAATGTCCCAAAATATCTGGAAGAAAGTTAGGGGGAACTTGTCAGGTCCTGAGGCCTTGTACACCCCCATACTGAACATAAAAACTCAGACTTCCTCAAGAGTAATAACACCCATAATTGTATTGTTATCCTCTTGGGTTATAGAAGTAGGAAGGGGTTTCAACAACAGGTCATCCATAGTCAGTTTAGGAGCTTCTATAGGAGTTGATAGAGCATGTTGGAAATGACCAGAGGCCAATAGGCCAATCTGAGTAGGGGTTTTAATAAAATCCCTTGACTCATTTTTCAACTTTTTTATCTAATTCCCTTTTCTATGCTCGAGGGCTGAAACATGGAAAAAAGAAGTGTTCCAGTTGCCCTTAGTCAGCCATTGAATTCTAGACTTTTGCTTCTAGAAAATCTCTTCTTTTTTCAAAAAATTTCCCCAATCCATGTGTTCATCTCTTTCCTATTTACATGCCTAAACACTAATATCCCCTTCCTCCATCCTCTTTTGTGTCATCCTAAGCTTATTAACTAGAACTTTTTTTGATGAAAAACGTCCCTAAACACATGCTTGTTCCACCCCTTTACCATATGTTTGATATACTTGAGTCTGTCAAAGACCCTAAACATGGGGGAGCCATGTAGAGGGATATTCCACCAAGCAACAATCCTATTCCTGAAATCCAAATGGGAATCTCACATGATCTCAAAATGGAAAGGGAATGAACCTACAGTAGAGTGTTCATTCAAGACCAACAATAGAGGATTATGGTCTGAAACAGTCTGGGGGAAAACCAATAGATTAGAGTTAAGTAAGGCCATCCAATTAGGAGAGAAGAGGAATTTATCAAGATGAACTTGGATCAAACCATCCCCCAAATGCCTATTAGTTCAAGTGTAAGTCTGATCTTGCAAATTAATGTCCACCAGACTAGCCTTATTTAAAAAATAAGCCAGATCAACCATGCTATCAGAATAATCAATCAGATCCCCGCACTTCTCCGAGGGGTATAGGGGAGAGTTGAAATCGCCAGCCACTAGCCAACGAGCTCCCCTATCTAATCAATTATTTCCTAGATAATGTTAATTACCTCTTGGATCTTTGTTATTTCTAACTCATGTTTATTTAATATTCTTTTGTTGCTTTCAATTTTTAGCTATAACAAAAATATACAATGTTCAAGTGTATATTATCAAATTATACTAGCTTTTTTGCATGGAATAATGTTTGAAATTATGTTAAGGGAGTAGAGAACATAATAGATTTTTCTACAAATAAAATGTAAATGAGAATTGAAGAGGCAAGATTGATTTATTGGAATGAAAAAGTTGGGACCATGGAATATAAATTAGAGTTCATTATCATGAAATCAAAAAATAAAATTATTGTTATGCATTATCCAAGTAAAGTTGTAAATATATCAGTAGTAATTTTTGTTTACTTTGTAGTTTGCATAAGCCCTTGTTGAATAGAGGTCTTTTCTTATTTAAACTAATTTACATTTTTATTAAATAGCTATTTTTTATAAAAATGTAGACTTCATAATTAAAAAATTGCCACTATAGATAATAATTAATGATTTAAAAAATGTATCAGTATAGTATAATTTAATGACATAATAGTATGATGGCTAGCAGTCTAGAGGAAAAGCATAGTAGAATAAGAATAATTAGCATATTACAAATATTGATACTAGGTACATCTTGTGGGCACGGAAAAAGTAACCTTTCTACTTTTTTCTCATGTTCAAGCCCTCCTAGTGGACTTTGGCTTGATTTTGCCTAGATTTAATGTTGTAATGTGGCCAACACATTCACATTAGGTCTTGGACCCTTATGAATCATTAAGACTTCTAGGATTTCTTGTAAAGGTGTTGTGAAGTGTTGTAACCCACTTTCACACTTTTCTAGGAACCTTTCATTATAATTTGTATACACCTAAAATCGATCAAGACAATTAATTAATCAAATACTAGTTATTTAATTAATGACCCCTTTTATTTCATCTACTTATAAATAAATTCTCAATTTATTTATATAGTTCACACTTTTCTAAATTCTTCATTTTAAATCACATTCTTCTAAAATTAATTAAATAAACAAATGTCAATACTTTGTTATTTAATTAAATATCTTCTCACTAAGTTTGAATGATTCCAAATTCAAATTTAGCCACATGTCTACAACACTTTTTGCCACATCCTCAAGTGTCACATGTATTTAAATATGTCTAATAATTGAATTGCATGATTCTCAACCAATTCCAAAACAAACTTTGGACACTTGGCTCTTTCACACACTTTATTCCCTCACACAGTTGACATGTTGTCTTTGGTCAAGGGAACATCCTCCATGATTCTCTCTAACTTCTTCCATCTCCACCGTTCATCTCTCATGTTGAAATATTGACCGTTGATTGTTGCCACATCATTTTATACCTTGGAATTCTTATAAATACAAGCTCATTCTACAACATTAGAGGACCCAATAAATCCCATCTTTGAGTAATCTTATTATGTAGGAATAACATTGGAGCATTTAGAGTTTGAGTTTAGAGTATTTAACATTTATCATTTTGAGGATTGTGGTAGCATGTTAATTTAGAATCATGTTAGTTTATATTTTTATTTTAGTTATCATCTTAGCTTTCATACAACATCTCCACCATAGCATTTAGCATCATTATCCATTGTCAATATCACCTTTATCATTTGCATCGTGCAATATCATGTAGGAACTTAGATTCTTGCATTCAATAGCATCTTGTTTCTTAAGTTGTCATCCAAATTAGTCATTGTGCACATACAAAATTTGAGAGCACTAATGATTTAAAGGGTCCTTGAGAATAGAGAACAATGGAACGTTTTTAGAGATTTGGTTTGTTTACAATTAGATTAATTTTGTGATTCAAATATTTAATGTAATACTTCTCATTGAGTTTGTGTGTTTTTTATTATTGATTTGCTAACTCCCACAATTCACACACTTACATAAAATGGCACCCACTATAGGGAATAACCCCATTTTTTTAACATTTTTTGGAAAATTTATTTCATAGATTCTGGACCTGAAATTCTTTTAGCGCGATTGTGAGTTCTTTCAGCACATACGACAAATCTTTTAGCATATTCAATCTTTGTTATGATGCATCCAAAGGATCTTTCAGCGCATCCATCATCTGTTTCGGTGTATACATTAGTTCTTATAACACATACGATAATCATTTTAGTGCATTGGAATGATATTTTAGCGCATTCAACAACTGTTTTAGCACATCTGTTTAAATTTGCAAAATCTTAAAATTTTGAGAACTAATTAATGTTTTTTGTGTTGTAGGTGCATGATATGCTGGTCAAAGAAAAATTTATGCAATTACTGATGATTTATGCAATGGTTGGAGTTATTTAATGCTTTCTTTTGATTAAATTAGGAACGTAGTTTAATTAAAAGGTTAAAGAACCCCTTGTCTTTCGTGCTTGAAGTGATAGGCCTATGCTCTCCCCTTAACTAGGTGATCAGAATGCTAGACTTTCTATTTATTCTTTCTTAACACCTTTAGAAGGCCTATCGTAGTGAGAAAAAGTACTCACCCTACGGGAACGACCTATGTGGGAGCTATTGGTATGTGGCGACTGATCATGCTATACTGTATAGCCCATGGTATACTGTACATCTCGGCCCCCTGTGATCACCGAAAAAGAGAAAAAATCAATGAAAAAAGAAAAATCCAATTTTGTAGAACCTAAAATCTGGAAGCTTCTAAGCTTGTTAAAAAGGGGCTCAGACGCGATTATTCGCAAGATTGTAATAAGTTTTTCATTGGATAATAAAAGTATTGGATGGCTGTGGTTTGGTGGATGTAGCCCGGATTGGGTGAACCACGTTAAATTCTCTGTGTTATGATTTATTCTGTGTGTGTTTTAGTTTCTCTGTTTATTAATTAAATTTGCATTTAATTGTTAGATATCTGCCATCTCTAACCCTAACAAGTGGTATCAGAGCGAGGTTGTGTTTCGATTATCATCTATAGGAAGATCTCATGGTTGAGTGGGAGCAATGGTAGATGAGGGTAAGAAGGTTGAGAAGTTTAACGGGCAGAACTATCAGTTATGGAAGATGCAGATGGAGGACTATCTCTATCAGAAGGATTTATGGCGACCATTGGAAGGGAAAACCAAGAAACCTGTAGCAATGTCAGATGAGGACTGGGAGATCTTGGATAGAAAGGCTCTTGGTAGTATTCATCTATGCCTGGCGCAATCAGTGGCATTCAATATTACAG
>VDFB02106589.1:0-15364 GCA_007258455.2 Sequoia sempervirens | reverse complement strand
AAATTGAAAGACAACCCTTAGATATGCGCCTTGAAAAGACGTCTAGGCATCTTAAATAAAGACACAGGTGTGATATGCGCCTAGAGGAGGAATTATTTGAAAATCAAGCTAAGGCGTTGGGAGTAAAGCCTATGGTGAGACATGCGAAGGGTCAAAATTTAAAAAAAAACACATATTGCCATTTGTGCCTTGAGCTTGAAAAGGGAAAATTTAAATTTTCCTAAGGAAAATATTAAAGAAGTGATGAGTGAATATTAAAATTAAAAATTTCCTCTTGGCATGATATGCGAAAATCAAATGATTTTTTTTTTTAAGGCGAGATTGAAGGCATTTGGAAGTGATAAAATTTCTCTAGGCAATTAAATTCAAAATTTGCCTAAGTCGGAGAAATTAAATTAAAATTTAATTTAATTATTTTCCTAAGTTAAATTTAAAGTTCCCCTTTAATTTGGACCCATAAAATTTTAAAATCAGACGATTTTAATCGTGGGAAATTTGTTTTTGGATTAATTATGGACAGAAAATAAATTGTGCCTAGCCATTTTAAAGTGCTGACATTGATTTTTCACGGACGCTGGTGAAATAAATTAAATGGCATTTAAATTAAATTTTATATTTTAAACATGCCATTTTAAATAGTGAGATTATTTTAAACCAAAGTAAAATGATTTTTTCGAAATCACTGGAGATAACTGGCAGTCGGGAGGGAAGTTTTAAATTCAAATCGAGGAAAGAATCTCCCGGAATAGCAAATTGCTATGACGACTGTAAGACAACTGGAATATTCTCTTTTAAATTTAGAAAATGTCTAAGTCATGATGAAGAGAATTAATGGCATCTGCTAAAATAAGCACCAACTTTTGGTTATAAAACTCCGAGGATTTTCATTTTCATTTCACAAGATTCGAAGCTGAGATTTGTGCTGGAGAGTTGAATGAGATTGTTGAGAATTATTCTGAGGTTTTCGTTGAGAGGCTGATTTAATTTCTTTGAGAGCTAAAAGTTTAGAGTTGCTGAAGAAGTTGATTTATTTCTCTGAAGTCGAAATTGCTGGGAGTTGTTGGAGATTGATTTTCTGAGTTGCTGAAACTCAAGGTTGCTGAGATTTAAAAATCTTCCGACGTTGGTGGGTGTTGAGTTCGATTTTTCAAGAAGTTTGAATTTCTCAAGATTTGGAGTTGCTGAAGGTAAGTTTGAAAGTTGCTGAGATTTAAATTTTCTTAAGTTGCTGAATGTCGAGAAAGAATTAAATCAGAAGTAGAAAGTGTTGAAGGTTGCTGATTTAAAACTTTCGAAGTTGCTGATTTAAAACTTTCGAAGTGCTGGTTTGAATTATTTTCGAAGTTGCTGAAGCTTAAAGTATTTTCCAAAGTTGACATTGCTGAAGTTGATTTCTTCCAAAGCTGAAAATTCTTTTGGCTGCAAATTGTTGAAGTTCGAAGTTTTTATTTTCGAAGTTTAAATCTATCGAGGTTTGAAGTTGGAGTTATACTGCTGAAGCTATTGATTTAAATTTATTTTTTTGCAGCCAACTCCATTCGCCAGCCATCTCTCGTGATTTTTATTTTAAAAGTTTGAAGTGTAATGTTTGCTTCTCGTTTTGCAGATGGCTGAAGGACGAAAAGCTGATGTTGTTGGAACAAGCAAAGCTGGAGCTAAGGCTGGAAATAATGAAGCTATCAAAGAAAACGCCTCCAGGCAGGCGATCATCAAGAGCTTAAAGAAATCTTTTATTCCGGAGTCTAAGATTGTGTCAAAGTTTGGGAATGTGACGGACACCAACCTTGGGTCTTTCAACCTCGAGGCCTTCATGCGAAGGATATATGGGCAAGGTGGCAATCCTCCAACGGAAGTATCGCACAATATTGTGAAGAGCGGATTATATGCAGCAGCCGGGTTACAACCAGCAGTTCGATGTCCAGAGCTGATTATGGAATGCGCAAACTTCTACAACTCGGACCATCGGACGATTGTTTCTCCGGATGGCATGATATTGGCCAACCTTGCACCTGATGCAATTGGCGAGGCGTTCGGGATCCTGGCTACAAATAAGATGTTATACAAATCCAAGGAAAAGGCTGATAAGATGTATGCCACATCTTTCGAGAAATGCATGAAGAGAATCAACACCACCTGGATGAGAAAGCCAAAACCTCCTGGCGCCAGGCTGCCAAAGCAAATAATTTCAGAGGAGCTGAAGCAAGAATACTGTGATATAATCATGTTGCTCAGTCGAGTTAACGGCAGCCCGCAGGCATATGTGTTTGAACCATGGATGTTCTTCTATATCAGCGTGGTGCTCGAAGGAAAGGTGGAAGTGAATTGGGCTCAGATGATCAGCGATAACATCAATGAACAGTTCAAAAATCTGAGGAGAACGAGGACATTCTACATGAGTTCGTATGTTATCTACATGCTAGCTCGGATGACAAAATATAGGGGGTTGGCATACCAAGAGCCGATTGGGTGTGGTTTTAATCAGTTCAAGATTCATGAATCTTGTAGGCAGTTGCATCTCACAAGCACCGCTGACTTCAAGAGGGTGAATGATGCTTTCACAATGTACATCACGAGGACCCTTCAGCGGAGATTGCAACAAAGGATATCTGAAGAGGCGCAAATGTTGATAGAGGAGTATGGGTTTTGATTCGTCCAATTCCCAAAGTTCACCTATTTAAGGCTATCAGGGTACAGTTCATACGTCTACCGACTACCGAGGTACCCCACGAATAGAATGATCATGCTTGAGCTGTCTAGGCAACTGGTGGCCTATGACAAAATTATAAGAAGGAAGAAGAAGGGAGGTTTGCACTTTCCCATTGTTTTGGGAAACTTGCTTGAGGAGTGCCCTTCTTTGCAGGCAGCCAAGGAGGCAGAAGAAGAATTGTGGTTCTATTAGTTAACTCTCCATACCAGCCGGCAGGATTTTGATCCTCGAGGGAAGATTGGAATAGTGAATGCTGGAGACGAAGCTGAGATTAGAAAAAGAATGTTTTCCAGGTTGCCTCTTAAATTAATCAGAGAATGCGAAGTGGTCCAAGTCCCGGACCGGGTTGATGAGGATACCAGACTTATTCACCCAGATTATGAATCGATAAAGAACACGCCAATCCCACCACCAGATTGGGCTGAGCCGGAGATTACGGACTTAGACACTTTGTCTATTCCCGTCTTGACTTTTACAAGGACTTGGGTAGAGGAGCACGTTCGCAGATTGAGGAGAAGATCAATTGCCCTCTCGTACAACCTTATGGGTGATAGAAGGCTACCGGTGTTGGCAAAGAGGAAAAAACAAATTGCCCAGGCTGTGGAGCCACAACAGTAGGAAGAACCTATTCAGCCGGAACCTCAGGAATCGGGAGATACATCATCTACTCAATTGTTGGCCCATTCCTCCAGCGTGCACGAAGTCTCGCTGTTTGCGGATCAGAGGGTTCGAATGAATGAAGAGCCAGAGGTTAGAGAAGTTAACCAGCCAATGCCAAGAGAGCTGGACAGTCAGAGTGCCAATGCTCCTGAAGGTGCCAATCAGCCAGATGAAGGGGAAGAGATGGAAACGGATAGCCACTTTGATCATGCGCTTGGGACAGTTTTTGAAGAGGAAGACATTAGAGAGTCAAGGGTTGGAGCTCATGAGGAGAGTAATCAACATATGGAGATAGATGAGCCTCAACAAAATACTGCTCGAGAGGAGGTTCGTGAAGTGGAGGCAACTGAAGAGGAGCCCCTTATTGTTTACAACACTTAGCGTAGTTGGCTCTCACGTGCAATAAGGAGAGATAAGGACGATGATGCTGACCTGGCAATTGAAATGGAGGAGCTTCTAAATAGAACAAGTAGGTCACCGAAAAGGAAGAAGGCAAGGAAGTATTCAAAAATGGAGACTAATGAGGCCGGTTCGCGCACCCTCCATATTGCCGTTCCGAGGGAGGATCATGACTTAAGTGACGCAATGCCAGAGAATTACACCGTCACCACAATTGAATTGGGACGTCCTTCTGGAGTGCAAGTGGTTGAAGAAGCTGAAAATTCCTTTCACGCTTTGAAGGATAGATTGGTACGGAAGGAAGAAAAGTATAAGAGATTGAAGAAGGAGCACAAGGCATTGATCGGATATGTGCAACATCTAGCACGTCCAGGTGCTCAAGAAAACCCAGCAGTAGAGCTTCCACCTGAGCTGCACGAGAACCAATCAGTGGGCTTGAGGAAATGAAGAGAGCTATACGAGAGGGAGATAAATGGATAAGCGGCGTTCGCACTGAGGCAGAGAAATTCATGGCCGATCTTGTCTCATCTTTTCAGAGTGCATCTGGTATCCTTTCGCGCTTGGATGGTGTCGAGCAAGCTTGGGGAGACACTCATATTTTCTAGGACAAAACCATTCCTCGCCTTGCTGTTTTGATGCACGTGCCCACGCAAACTTTGGTAAATGAAGGAGTGATCCAGGCTGGGGACAGGTATGATTTTCTTGGGTGGCATTCAGCTGCATTCACTGGAAAGGGCTTCTTCGACATGGCAGCTATGGAGTCTTCTAAAATCAAGAAGGCAATGAGAAATATTCACGAGGGCATCCTCAATACATTGGATGCATTGTTCGCCAAGAGGCTAGCTCCCGAGGAGGTAGAGATAGACGGATTGAAGGCAAGGTTGCAACCTTTCTTCTCCGAGATGAAGATGTTCTCTCAACTTGACTTTGAGAACATCTCTACGTTCTCAGCAATTATTCAAAGCACACAGGAGTCTATTGAGGCTTGGGGAAAGTCTTGCAATCGACATGAACAGATGGTAGCTATCCTTTAATATCAGCTCAATCTTACTCCAGCAATTTCTGAGGAGGAAGTTGATGAGGTACTGGCCCGGTTCGTAGCTTACGCGGTCAGAGAGAAGAGCAAGGGAATCCGAGTCATGGACGAGAATCTTCTAGAGGGATAGTTGGCATTAATTGCCCATAGTGGTCAAGGAGGAATTTGCTATTTTTGGGTTCATTAATGACGCCACTCCTCCACCTTCTGGCGGTTTTTAGGGTCAATCTTGTCTAGGGCTGAGGTGGCTCGGTCTGAGCCATCCATTGTAATTCGATATGGACCATCCGTTGAAATTGGCCAGTTATATAAAGGGGAGTCCTCTCATTTGTACACTAGTAGTTAGCAATTAGTGAGATATCAGAGCAGAATAGAGAGTAGACATTTTGGAGTTAGAGTAGTTTTCATTGCATTATTTGAAGAAAAAGGGGAATTCTCCCTTTGAGAATTTTTGTAAGAGATTGTCACGAAGGCTAATCATAATAAAAGCATTTCATTGATGGTGAACTCAACTTTTGTTGTGAGTAGTTTGTGAGGTTTCTTCTTCCTTCGACTTCAAGTAGGACTTAATTTTCATGCTAATAGTTAGTTATGGGTGTTTACGTTTGATGTAAGTGAGCTTCTTTAGTCCATACCACTAACAATCTTACTGATGGTAAGCTTGTCCTGCGTGGTCAACTGGAATGCTTTATACTTAACTTCGGTCAAGATTCATGTGTAGCTATGCATCGTTGTGATGGTACTTGCATCGTTGAATCGTGATTTGAACATCCTTTTTCTCCTTTGAAGATTGCACTAACCTTGTCGAAGCTGTCCAACAGGAGGCTAGACAACGTTTGGTCGAAGTTCATTGAAATTAAGCTTAACATCCCTTGCATTTAGGTTAGAATTTAGATCTTCTAAACCTTGCATCCATTTTAATTCCGCACACTTTTGGTTAGCTTTAGGAAACTCGCACTTCAAGGCTAAATCATTCACACGAAAATCCCCTTCAAAGCATATATCTGTTGTTTACTGCAAGTATTCTGAACAATTGTGTAAGTCCCCTCGTAAGAAAACAGCAATTCACATCAAACCAACTGAGGGTGTTCCAAGTATTTCGGAACCTTGGAGTTGAACGTGTGATCTATCTCGCAATCTTAGCACACGAATACTTTGATCAAGAGAGAGCGAAGTAGCCGGACCACTTTGTTACGCGATTGAATGCGGTCATAAAATCACATCAAGATAGTTGGCTCTCAAATTCGCCACAATTCTTCCATCGGGAGCTATAATCATCTTTCCCTCACAGTTGTAATGTCTTGCACATTCGACCATCAATTCGACACACTCGATTACTAGAGGAAATCCGGCAGCTTGGACAATTCCATTGCGCATCATTCGGCGGGCAATCGCTGTGGGCATAAGTCCATTTAATCCATACATCCTCTTCTTGAATTCTTCAAAGTCCACATGTCCGAGGTCTGTATCCACAATGTTCTTCCATTTGGAAGTGATCTTTGACTCTTGTTGGACTCCCTTGCTTGCAAACTTCATTGGTGCTTTCTTTGACGATCCTCCGGGAGTGGTCATCAACCTGCGAGAAAGAGAATACAATAAACATTCAGTTGTTTTTCTTTAAAATTTTCTTACGAAAATTCTAACTTTCAGCTTGTTGAAAGTTAAATTTGATGAAAAAGCAAGTTGAGTAATAACACTTGGTGAATTTTTTGAAGATAAAATGAAGACAAAGGTAAAAATAATTCATCAAACTTCGAGATTACACTCTGTGGCTAGCAATTTAATCGAAAACTTCAAAAATCTGGTCTTTATTGCCGAAAAAGCAAGCAATCCTCTGAAATTTTTGACCCTCAGCCTAGAATTCTACCTCTTTCCTCATTCTTTCACCTCGAAAAAATTAATTACTCAACTCTCAAAATTTCTATCTTTCAAAAAAAATCTCTCTCTCAAGAAATTTCATGCTCTTGAAAAAAATTCTAACTCTCGAAAAATTACTAACTCTTGAAATGGAGAGAGAGCTAAACCACTTCTCAAATCGAAATTGTGAGTTGATAATGACTTGAGAATGCTTTATAAAGTTAAAAAATTCGATCCATTTAGCAATTCTCTCAAGTTCATCGAATGTAGACTCTTGTTTATCGAGGAAAGTTTCTAAAATTTTAGCTCTTCATCTTTATCTTCATCGAAATTTTGAAGTTTATCCTTAGGACTCAATTTTTTTTCTCTAAGTGTTAAAAAATAATTAAAGGTTTATCATGTGATTTTTTTATTTTCTTAACCTTTAATTCTTTTATTTTTTAAATTTACCCATACTTTATTTTAATTTGGCAATTTTCTCATGGGTTTTTTCTTCTCTTTCTTCACCATGGCGGATTTTCTTATGTTTTGGCCATTTTACCACTTCCCTCTAGATGTTCCATGCCTTAGACAAATTTCATTCATGTCTCTCTAGCAAATTCAGACTTCACCATTTTATTTCCACTTTGCCTATCATCCCATGGCGGACTTGAAGTGTCTTCTTCCATTTGCTTGATCAAGGTGAACTTTCCATGTGCTTTTCCATTCACCCTCTGTGATGAGCCGAGCTCACTGCTGCGATGATTTCACTTGGTTTGTAGGTCTGATTTTTGGTTTGCATCCTGCTTTTCTTGTTTTTGTGTTTTTGGAATTTTGATGCCAATGATACTAATGATTTTTAACAAGTATATGCGTACAAGGAACTCAAAATAAACTAAAACTACTAAGATAACTTTAGTGGACTCAATTTGATAGTCTAGAAGCTTTCTTCATTACATAAGTGAGTACATAAGATAGGTAACTTACATAGAACTCAAAACTAGATACATCATATGCAATAAATTAACTTACAGCCAAACAGCACTGTGAATAGTGCTTTGCTACAGTACCCGCCCTCAATAATTTGCTCATACAACATGAAATACAAGATTCTCCCACCGAGAGACGAATTGAAAGGCTTTCTAGAACAAGGGCGCCCCCTTTTGAAGTGATAGCAGCTCGCTTAAAGAGGCGTTTCTTTTCTTCTTGCTGCTACAAACCCTCAAGTATGGCGGCTGGCTGTAGGTGTCAAAAAACAGTCCCAAATCCTTCAAAAAACGAACAGCTCCTTCGTAGATGCAAATGGAGCCTATGGCAGCAAAAACCCTTCCAAAAGATGACTCCAACAATGTGTAATCAGCAAAATGTAGCTCCAAACAAGTCACTTAAACTCAGATCTGCATCTTTAAAGTGGTCTTTCACACCCTCAAGAAGCACAAATTCGAAGAAACGAAGCCCAACCAGACTTCCCCACTGCTGAAATCAAGAAACCCTAGTTTCTCTCTTCCACAATCTCCACTTCACAAGCTCAAGCAACAAAAAATAACTCATAACATGAGGGGGTCGAACTTCTCTTCTTGCTTTTATAATTTTACATTGAAATCACTATTCATTAAAGTGAGTTACTATTCACTTAAGTTATAACTTTTTCCACTTTAGTAATGAATAGTAACTGAAAAATATAAAGTGACCCCTTTAAATAAAAGACACATGGTCCCTAAGCCAAAGAAGGTGAAATTAAAGTTGAAGATCAATATTTTAAGCACAAATATCACGCCAAAAGCACAAATTTACCCCGTCACCATACTCCAGATACCAATATTGCAAATTCATGACCCAAGTGTCCGTTCGAGGGACCCTCTATCCAAAACCATTAGCCTACGAGGGTCGATGTTATAGGCTAATCCTCTGATTCATGGAAGATCAATTAGAAGGGGACATTACCCCTCTGGGTAGGGACTTGGAAGAATTCTTTCCATCTTCTTTTCAAGGTCTAGGCAGACTTTCATAAGGTTTCTCCACCTTTCATCTTATACTTAGTCAAAATTCTAACCATTTCTTCCTTGGGCGGACTTTCCTTCTACCTTTCCACTTGTCCACACTTAGCCAAAATTCCAATCTTTTCTCCCTTACTAGGCTGGGCGGACTTTCAAGAAGTCTTGCACTTGTCTATACTTAGCCAAAATTCCAAAAGTCTCTCTACTAGGCTGGGCGGACTTTCAAGAAAGTCTTGCCACCATTCTCCAAAGTAGGACTTTCCTTGCCTTCTTCCATTCCATCTCAAGGTCTGGGCGGACTTCAAGAAGGCTTTTCCATATGCATTCAAGGTCTGGGCGGACTTTGAAGAGACCTTTCCATGTGCAGGTCGAACTTTGAAGAGGCTTTGCCATGTCTCCTTCAACTGCGGGGCGGACTTTCCATTAGTCTTGCCATTCCACAGCAAGCTGGGCGCACTTGACATGAATCTTCTCAGACTTACACTCCTTCAGCCCAGAATTTTATGATTTTTCACAGCCTTTTGTCTGATTTTTACTTGATTTTCTGAGATTTTTCACTGTTTTCCCAGATTTTTGCTTATTTTCGACTGATTTTTGCATGCTTTTCATGATTTCTCCAGATTTTTGGTTGCTTTTCTCATTTTTTCCCCAGATTTTTTACATGCTTTTTACTTGCTTTTTAGATTTTTTGGTGATTTTTTGCATGCTTTTCAATCTAAAGATGGAAACTTTGACTCCTTGATTGATGGGGATCTTGGCACTTGCCAAAAATACAAAGTTTCTAAAAATAGAAAAAGCGAAAAAGCAACTTTCTAAAAATAGTAAATCCCTAAATGGCCTAAAAGTGCCAAAACAAAAAAAGCAAAAAGCAAAAAAGCAAAATCCTAAAATGTAGGAAGTGTCAAAATTGAGTAAGCTGGCGATCCTAAATCACCACAAGGTCCCTCACGAACACTTCTACGACGTTTGCGTGCAGTTTAAGGCTTGAAATCTCAACTTGGCTCAGGTGATGACTTCGAACTCCGACTTGAAACCCACAAAGCGAAAGAGCTTACGAAAATGCAACCCAAAACTAAACCCTAAAAACAAACCAGCGAGGGTCCCCATGTGCAATGGGGCAATGTGTGAAATAGTTTTGACTGACTCTCATATGAGTCACAACCCAAGCTCTTTGAGCGAAAACTATTAAAGAAGGTCAACATAAGACCAAAAAGCCATCAGCTGGAATTCTAGAGAGATACGATGGGAAATAAAAAGAAATAAAACATTTAAAGGTTAAGGAAAGAAGAACATAGGGAAGAGGAGGGGCACGGTGGAGAAAGAGAGAAGGACAAAAAGCATTAGTAATATAAAAGTAGATCGGTCAAGCACAGTGGTAACAATTAATAGTTGGAAAAATCAGAATATTTCTGGTAATGTATTGATCACTGTGATAATATTGTGATGTTCAGGGGCCTAGCTGGTAAGTAATATTTAATATATATGATATTATTTATTATTGTTATTTAGGGATTATGTTATGAATAAAATAGCTATGTAGAAAACCACAAGTGTGAAGAATGTTGATGCATAATGTTATTTAGAATATCATAATGTGATGACATTGATATTCTTATTAAGGTTGTTTGTAAGTAATAGCTTATGGATGATATTTTATTGATATTACTTTGGATATTTAGGAATGATAATTTTATATATATATTCTGTTATTTAAGTTATTATTCTTGTAGTATGTTATATCTTATTATTGTATGCAATTACCTTTATATTATCTTTGTAGTATGCTCCATCATGACTATTGCATGAAATTATATTTATATATACGTTAATATGCTCTATCATATATATATATATACGATTATGCAATAATGATATGTGTAGCAACTATTGAACCTTGTAAATAAAAATGACTCTATTCTTTCACTATGAGGGTAAAGGGTATACTAGAATTCCATCTATGGGTTCTTGAAGGATGTTAATATCTACCCTAATGTACTTATGAAATATATTATAGGAGAATCACCCATAGTAAAGGAAATGGATAATCCTTTGACAAGATTGAAATATTTATATCATCTTTGATTTTATTGGATGTTATTACTGAAATTTATCAATCTCTAATGTTTTTAATGTCTCCTTGAGAAACACTTGAATGCAAGATTCGGGATTAGGTGCTTTCACTAAAAAGGGGTCATTACATAATTTGTTCAAAAGCTTGAAGAAATCAAAAGGCACATGCAATTTGATCTAAAGATTTGAGTTCTTCCATAACGTCTTGTGTTTAAATAGCTTGTTGTTTCATTTCTCTCCTCGGATAGGGGTTCCTCCTACTTGGATATTTGTTATTAACAGTTGTCATGTGATGTTGTTTAATGGATTGACTCTCAACCTATACTTCGGACAGGGGTTCCTCCTCCTTAGCAAGTTTGTTGGCCAAAACATCATAATTTGTTGTTTCTAGTAAGTCGTTTCCTAGCCCATACCTCGAATAGGGGTTCCTCCTCCTTGGTAGGTCTTAGATCCAACTTACCGTGAAGAGTGTTTGCTTGTATAAAACCTTATCCCAGCATATATCCGAGAGTTCAAAGCCTCAGCCATATTCTAAGGAGACGGCGGATTCAAGTGATGCAACCAATCCATTCCCACTCCTATGCCCTCATGCTTTGTTTACCTTGAGGAGATAGAATAGATTAAAAGCTAGTTTAGTCGTAGTTAAGATCTACTGAAACCAGAGAAAAGCTTAGCTATGACGCATTGTGTTTGTGCACCCTTGTGTCCTACCGCTAAGTACAAAAAGATAGGGACCTTAGTCTACTCTACCCTCTCTTACGCATTACATCAGCAAAGAGGAACTTCTCTTTAAATAACGAAGAAGTGTTGCAAAACATTTGTAATAGCTGAATGTTTACAATCAGCACTCCAAAGGTGCTAATTTAAACGCTTAACAAGTATAAAGTATCTTGAATACATTTCTTAAATGTATTAAAAATCCCATTCAAGAGAACCATGCTTTTTTTGGAAGTCGCCTTTGAGGAGACATATGAAGCAAGAGTATAAGTCGAATTCTCATTTCATCATTAATCATTTGACATTGTTTGCTTTGGCTTCTTTCAAGTTGTGCTTGAGACAAGGGTTTGAGCTTTTACCACCATTGGAGAATGGCAATTCTTTAGTGTTTTGCAATCTTGAAGCTGTGAAAGACCAGCTGACTCACTGCTACAGAGAGGGCTTCATTCAGGAGCCATCATTGAGCTTATTTGTGGAGATTCGTCCAAGTGTTAGAGCAGATCTAAGGAGCATTTACAGAGTTCATTACAGCCGCCATTGAAGAGCAAACACAACATTTATAGCACAGGCTGTACCTTCTTGTGCAGGCCGTACTATCCACCTTGAGGCCATGTGTTGCTGTTATAGGGAAGGCATGTGAGATAGGGCCTAAAGCACCTATCAATATTGGATCTCCCTTCACCCATCATGGATGCCTAGTAGTTATAAAGCATTAGCAATAAAAATAAGGTGGACAAATTGATATCTCAGGTCAGATCGTTCACCTACAACAGTACCCTTATTGCTGTGCATGCATTTCCAGATTTCAATAAAGGCAAATCAGCCGGTGTTTCTGGGTATGATTATGCATAATTGGTGTTTGTAACTATTTCTTATAAGCAAATAAATCGTTTACAACTCTTATATTTGTATTCTAGTTTGAGTTTGAGTTTGCATTGCAAGTATTTCCTATTTCCTGTCAATTATTGTCAAAACACAACAAGAAACACAAAAGCAGTGCATTCAGCACCTACAGGCAGAGTTAGAACCAACAGGGTTCTTCACACAGGTATTAGAGCTCGACCTACCATCCCCGAGGGTTAGAAGTTCTGGCGCGTCGCAGATCATGTTGGACCTCACAGTATTACTGTTAATAAGAGACCCTGATTACAAGAACTGGCTTGAGGACAGGTCACATTAGAATTTCGCTCAAGGAGACACTCTTTTGAAATCATGGAGACAGGACGGCGGTGATTTCCCATAAACCATGGCACAATGAGATAGAGAAGCCAAATACATTCTAAGGGTCTTGTAGCTAGGTAAACAGGTGGCAAATGTGTTGCAGCAACTTACTACAACCGTTCAGCATATGACCATTCCTAGGAGACTGAATCAAGACTAGGAGGAGGATGGTAGTGTTGATGGAGCCCCACGGATGAGAGTAACACCCACATGCACCTATGACAGGCCTACACGCCCTACATTTGTGAGAAATGAACCTGAAGAGGGGAACGTGGATGAGGAGGAAGGTGATGTGGTCTTTGCAGATAACGTGATGACACTACATGATGAGTGGGAAGCATTACCACAGAGAGTTAAGGATCATCTTAACTTTGACAGGTTCATGAGTCAAAAAAGAGAGCACAGCAGGAACAGGAGGACTGACAGGAGACCAAGGAATAAAAACAATGATCTTAGACATGCAACCAACAAGCTCACACTCTTCACTTTTGATAGCAGCGGTAGGGTAACAGCCAGAGCTTGGGTTAGCAAGTTGGACACTTTGTTGACCCTACATCCTATGGCAGAAGAAGACGCCATTAAATTCGCAACTTTGCATTTGGATGAGCTAGCCCATGACTGGTGGCACCATGGGATGGTTACCTTGGAGCATATGACTGTATCAATTCATATCAAGAGTTCACTGACAGGTTAGTTGAGCGTTTTGACAAAAGAGATCCAAAGTTGTACTTCAGAGATCTAGCTCAGCTAAAACAAATGGGCAGTTTAGAATCTTACAATGGTGAATTTCAAAAGCTTTCAGTCATGGTTACAGGTATCTTAGATAGGAGGCTGGTCATATTATTTGTAGAGGGTCTTTATGAGCCTATGAAGGGTTGGATCAAGGCTTTTGATCCCCCTACCTTGCAAGAAGCTATGAAGAGAGCTCATAGCATGGAACTTACAACTCCACGTAGTAAGTTCAACTCAAAACCATCTTCATCTTATAATGACAGCAAATCAGATCCAAAGAAATCAGAAAATGTTGATCAAAAGAAGAAATTTGCAACCCCTTTGGATAGGGAAACAATTAATGATTTGCGTAGGAGGAAGCTGTGTTTTTATTGCAAGGGTCCTTATGATCTAAACCATGATTGTCCTCTTAAGCCTAAGGGTCAAAATAGGCATATGGAGTGGTTTTATGAGGGTGAAAACATGACTGATATAACAAACCAACAAGCTAATCAAGAGGATTCAAGAACTGAAAACTCGGAAATTGAAGTTGAAAATGAAGGAGAAATGGAGCTACAGGAAGCTCATATGTCTAGCATGCAAAGGGAAGGCTCCTTCAGGTTGTGTGGACTCTTGGCTAGTCAAAGAGTCATTTCTTTGTTTGATATAGGTGCAACTCACAATTTCATAGATGCACGATTGGTGGAGAAACGTGGAATTCAAACTCAGGCATTTGAAGGGATAAGAGTAAAAGTTTTTGATGGTTACACTCTCAAATGTGAGAGAATGATTCTGGATCTGCCTATGAAACTCAATAACTATGAGTTTAAAGCATATTTTTATGTGGTTAATGTGGGAGACACTGATGTGGTCCTTGGCATGAAGTGGCTTCATGCAATTGGTGAATTTACACTCAACCTTAGAGAAATGGAAATGAAATTCAAGGTTGACGGGACTAATCATGTACTTAAGGACATTAAGGATAGCAACTTGAAGGTAATCACTCTTAGAAGAATGGAGAGACTTATTAGACATGACATGGTAGAGTGGGCAACAGAGTGTAAGTTGATGCCTTCGTATGAGGAGCAGCACAAAACACCCTATCATCCAGATGTTTAGGATCTTAGAGTTAAGCATACAAATGTGTTCAGTGACATGCCACATGGTGGACCTCCTGAAAGAGGCATAGATCACATCATTGAGTTGGAAGAGGGCACCAAGCCCATTATGATTACACCTTACTGACACCCAAAGTGTTTGAAGGATGAGATTGAGAAAACCATCAAGGAACCGCTTGCTATGGGACATATAATGCCAAGTAAGTCTCCTTTCGCTTCATCAATGGTTTTGATGAAGAAGAAAGATGGTACACTTAGGATGTGCATTGATTACCGAATTTTGAACAAGAGGACAATTAAGAATAGGTATCCCATTCCTCGTATCAACAAGTTGATAGATGAGCTTCATGGAGCTTGTTACTTCTCCAAGATAGACTTGAGAACAGGATACCACTAGATCAGAGTTAGAGAGAAGGATGTTGAGAAGACTGCATTCAAATGTCATTGTGGACACTATGATTTTTTGGTTATCCCCTTTAGCTTAACCAATGCTCTAGCTACTTTTCAGTCCACTATGAACATGGTCTTCCACTCTCAGTTGAGGAGATTTGTTCTGATATTATTTGACAAAATTTTCGCTTACAACAAATCTTGGGAGGAGCACATGGTTCACCTTGATAATATTTTGGGCATACTTGACAGGGAGTCCTTGTACGCCAAGGAGTCCATGTATGTGTTGGGCATGGCAGAGCTTCTATATTTGGGTCACATAATCAGCGGAGAGGGAGTTCACATGGATCCTGATAAGGTTCATGCCATTATTGATTGGCATACTCCTGAGACTTTGACTTAGCTTAGGGGATTTGTGGGATTATGCGCCTTCTACTATCAGTTTGTCAGTGGATTCTCACAACATGTTGCACCACTTACATATTTGACTAAGAAGGGAGCA
>VDFB02106587.1:0-18537 GCA_007258455.2 Sequoia sempervirens | reverse complement strand
GGGTGTGCTTATAGTGCTCATATCTATCTTCATTCTATGTGGTTCAAAGTTCGGTGATCCACAAGGTTAGATTCACGTGTTATAGTATGTGGAAGGTTGACTGGGTGTACAAGATGAATGTGTTCTTCAGGTGAAAGTTTTTGCGAAGGAATTTTTTGGATTTCAAGATGTTGATGGAATATTCTAGATTATGTTTGAGTGTTGTATGTGGTTCACAAGTTGTCTTTGGATATGGTGAAGCATGTACTCAAATGATTAATGGTGTTAACACAAGTTCGATTGACCTTAGGTGTTTACACTAATTGTGGATATGATTAAGTGTTTGTGGAAGTGTGACATGATCTGTATGAGTGAATTTAGGTCCAAGTTAAGGTGTGAAGTGGTCCACTTTCATTCCTCTCCACTGTGAGAATGTTTAGTTCCAACCTAATTTGAATTTGCATGTTTGAGGTGCATAATCGACCTTGTAATTTGTTTTCAAGGTTGAGGATGGTATATATATGTGTTGAGTTGATGAAGTATTATGAATTAAGTGTGTGTGTGATGTAAAGCATGGTGTGAAATGTGAAAGTGTGAAGTGCACTGTGATCCTTAATGACTAAGACTATTGGAAGTAGTGAGCAGAAGGTGTCTACATTCTTCAAAGAGAGTGCAAATGTACTAGTGGTATATTGGTGGAACTTTTATGTTGCTTTAAGATGGATTTATCATTGTAACAATCTTCTTTCTTTATTTATATAATTTGGAAATGAGCCATTGGCAGTGATCCCTTCTTTTCTTTTGGGCAGTGAGCCCTTCGTAGTGAGTCTATTGTATTCGATGTTGCAATAACTTTATATTGTGAGCTAATCCTCACTGTGGTTTTTACCTTCTTGTGTTTTCTACGTCAATCTGATATTCTGCTATGTATGGTGTTGTTGATCAGAGGTGTTCATAGGTGTTATATCAAGAGTTTCTTGTCTTGGATTGTTGTGTAGAGAAAGTTGTGTTCATTGATGCGTGAACTGTGAAAGCAGCGTTGTCTGGGAGAAATGGTTTTGCTTCGCATTTCTCCACAATATGGTTTCTGGTCTTACAAATCTGAGTCTGTTCTTACAGTGCTCATATCTATCTTCAATCTAAGTGGTTCAAATTTTGGTGCTTCGCAAGGTTGGATTCATGTGTTATAGTATGTGGAAGGTTTTAAATTGGGTGTACAGGATGAATGTGTTCTTCAAGTGAAAGTTGTTGAGAAGAAATTTGTTGGATTTCAAAATGTTGATGAAATATTCTAGATTATGTTTGAGTGTTGTATGTGGTTCACAAGTCATCTTTAGATTTGGTGAAGCATGTACTCAAATGATTAATGGTGTTAACACAGGTTTGGCTGACCTTGGGTGTTTACACTAATTATGAATATGCTTCAGTGTTTGTGGAAGCGTGGCATGGCATGTATGAGTGGATTTAGGCCCGAGTTAAGGTGTGATGTGGTTTTTTTTCATTCCTCCCCACCACAGGAATGTTTAGTGCCGACCTAATTTGAATTTGCATGTTTGAGGTGCATAGCCGACCTTGTAAGTTGTTTTCAAGGTTGAGGATGGTATATATATGTGTTGAGTTGATGAAGGATTATGAATGAAGTGTGTGTGATGTTAAGTGTGAAAGTGCTAATTGCACTGCGATCCTTAACAACTAAGACTATTGGAAGCAGTGAGTAGAAGGTGTCTACATTCTTTAGAGAGTGTGATTTAGACATAGGTTTACTATATAACACAATTTTTTTTGTATGTATCAAAATTCAATTTTTTTTGTTGGATCAAGGGCATCAATATCAAGAGCATAGATATTTTTCATATTTTTTTTTGGTAATCTACTATTTTTCCACATGTACAGAACAAAGAGCTTGATTTTTGGTGAAAAATCTACATTCACAAGAAATAAAAAATAAATATTAATAATCAAATAAATATATTTAAAATTATACTTTTTGGGAAGCTTATAATAAGGACTACATACTTACAAAACATAAATTTTAAATGAATTCATTTGATCCCCCAAAAGGTAAAACAAAAGTGGTGTTTTATCAACATTTTGTTAGGTGTAGAGGAGACTCCATTATAGATATGGTTTAAAAATAGTGGGGTTATATCCAAGGGGGTTAGATCAAACCTTCTTCAATTAAAATCCTTTAAATGGAACCTTTCAAGGCTTAAATCATTATATTTTCTAAAAAATATGTGATTTCAACAAAAAATAAGATGTCCTAGAAAGTGTACTCCATTATTGTGGCAGCACCCAAGAAGAAAAAAAAACAATTAAAAGATACAAATAAGAAAAATATTTAATCATGGAAAATTATGCACATTAACTTAGTAGTTAAACCCATCAAATGCAAGTGATTTGATGGGAAGAAATATGACATATGATATAGTAAAAATATAATGTTAGATTGGATGCAAAATGATATGGACAAAACAATAAGGTTTCAATTATGATAGAACTTTTTCTCATAAAATAAAAAGGAATATTATTTGGATGGTGCTATCATATGTAACATAAAATAATTAGAATTTTCTTAGATGGAAATAAAAAATTTATTACTGAATGAAGATCTATATGAATTAGTGTACATGAATTAACTTCTAGGATTTGAGAAGTAATTTAGATATATATAAAAAATTATACTAGATATGAGAAATATTACTCTAAATTATAATAATTTAAATTAAAAATAATAATAAATAAAGTATGTAACAAAAAATAAAAAATGATGCAAACGTGTTAGTGATATATATTAAAAATATAAATTGATCTTCTTTCTAATAAAGTTATGCTAGATGAAAAAATATCACTCATTATAAGTAATTCATAAAGTATAAAAAAAATATTAAAATGAGAAATTATTTTATATAATTTTTTTTATAAATATTTAAAATCTACACAAGAAATCTAAAAAGCCACTAGTTTACATCATCTCCAAATTTTCAATTGTGTGCTTGCCATAAGTGACAAACATGAACATTTGGTTAAAAATATTGATTTGAGTGTTCCACCTAGATTAAAAAGAGGGACACACCTTGATGCTTTCACCCCATTATATTTTGCTACCTCTAATTGACAATATAGTTTGAGAAGCATAACAATTCCATGAAAAAGAAATGAAGAGAATGATTTGAAATGAAAGGCTTTGAATTTATTGAACACTATTTTCTAGGAATTGAGGTAAATAAAAATGTAATGGTACTTAAATTTCTCTACCCAAGTATATTTTACAAGGCTCTAGGAAAATTCATCGTCCAACAATTCACCACCAATAATTCACCGTCAACAATTCACGCCAACAATTCATCGTCGTGACATATTCATCACTTATATAATTCACCTTCAACAATTCATTGTCGTGGTATATTCACCACATATACATTTTTCAATATTTAAGTGGCTAAGAGCACCCAAAAGAAAAAGTAGAGAGATTTTGTTGAACGCATAAAAAAGGTATACGTAGT
The DNA here is from genome assembly GCA_007258455.2 of Sequoia sempervirens. NCBI lineage: Eukaryota > Viridiplantae > Streptophyta > Pinopsida > Cupressales > Cupressaceae > Sequoia > Sequoia sempervirens. The sequence goes on along the minus strand of VDFB02106587.1, from coordinate 15,052 downwards.
GAATATACCACAATGATGAATTGTTGGTGGTGAACTGTTGACAGTGAATTGTTGGTGATGAATTTACCTGAACCCATTTTACAAATGTTGAAAAAGGTTCAAAATTGTTGAAAAATGATTGACAATACAAGACACATGCAACTAATTGGAGGTTTGATATATTTTATCAACATAATACTAAATACAAATTTTGCATTGTGTGTACTTTAAATATTTATCCATGAATGTAAAGATAGTCATTGTTAACTAGTGAAAATAATTCCCAACTATATCTAGGGAACAAAGTGTAATGGTTTGGATTACAAGAATGATAAGCATTCCATACTTTTGGAACACTTAGATAAAGATGATAGAGTGTCCACAACTAGATATTGGATGCATCTTTGATTATGATTACAATAGTTTACTATTCAAAGAAACTGATGTATTTTTGCATTTAACAACAATTGGATTATATAGCATCTAGGACACTTCAAGGTAGATTCACAAGATTCTCAATGACATTAATAATTCACAACATGAATTAATGATATCACATATAGATAATCAAAGTGCAAAAATATCAATACATTATAATGGTGATGATAAAGAAGTTAGTAATTAATTCCATGTATTATACTGTAGTTATTCTTTTAGTGAAACATTATACAAAGTTAAATTTGATAAGTTCATGCATCTTATGCTTCTTATATGATCTAAAATAGAAATATATTTATTTTTTAGATTTTAAATACAATTAATAAAGTGAAACTTATTTTGCATTATATTTTAGACAATCTCATATATAAAAATTAATAAAATAGAAGTAAGACTTGTGTTTTGCATAAAGGAACCTGAGTGATCCCTTACTACATTTGGGCTAGGACGAGATCAAAAGGAACTTGAAAATGCGTTGATGTTGTGTTCCTGCATCTGGGCTAGGACGAGATGGAATGACTCTAGAATGGGAGATAAATGCCCAAGGTATGAATATCCCTTCCTAATGTGTATCCATAGCCAACACAGTTTCGAGATGGAGTCAAAATTTATGTTTGCGCACTTGGTTTATTATTTCATCTCAAAGATAATGGACAAGTTCACATATAAATCATATTTGAACTCCAAGATGCATTGCAAAGAACCAATGTATATTCTTCTTGTTTGACTCAAAGTATGAATGAGATTGTTGTTGTGTCATTTTCCTCATCTAACATGACTGCATAGTAGATTCCACTGAGACATAGTAGATTCCCCATCACTTGTCATATATCAAGGTTAGTTCGATAAGAAATTAATACAACTAAAACCTGAATAGAATTTTGTTTAAATCAAACTCAAGTTTCAATTTATACCTTATTCTATTTAATGTTTTAAATCAATTTTTAGGATTTGTTAGCAATCGTCATGCCTTTTTATATTAATAAGAAAACAAGGGTCGTGACTTATTGTCATTTTTTCTACCCTTTGAAAAAGGACAAGGCCTTTAATTTTAAATAGAAGATTATGAATTCAAAAAATATGTCAATCAAGAAAAATATTCAAATAAAAAGGATTTTGACATTATGGTATTCAGATGAATGTTGGATATAGTGGACTCAAAAGACATAGATGTGGTTTTTTGGTAAAAAAAATCTAATATATGTATGAATTCCTAAAATTATTTGAAAAATGTTGATATGTATTCTTACTTATTTTATTGGGCATTGAGAGTTAATTTGAATTTAAAGAGATTTTTTTAATCTAAAGAGAGTTTATTTTTTAAGAAGCAAGTTTGTAAGTGTTGTAGACAGTGAAAGAGGAGCCATGTTGACCATGGTGTTCCTAGTTTATCATTTGAAATTTAAGAAAGATTATTAAAGATGATGAAAAGATAAAGAGTCCAACCTTGGGTTTTTATTGAATTTATGTCGTATGGTCATAAAATTTCCTAATAATAGATTAATATACCTTATGTAAAAAATTGTGTCAATTTTTAATTATACAACTTGAAAAAATGATTAGTATTTCCTAACATGACTTTAATAATTTGATTTTAAAAATATAGAAAAGACACACTAGATACATTGTAAAAATGACCTCACACATGTGATAGAAAAGACACACTAGATACATTGTACAAATGACTTCATACATCTGTTGATTGGGCATAAAGAAGTTTCCCATCAAGTTCAACATGTATTCTAGTATATCCTATAAAATGATTAGTATACCATGTGGAGCTTTCATGGAGTAGCTGCTAGGAATCGAACCTAGGACCTTCCATTTGTTGTTGGAGTGCTCTACCAACTGAGCTATTGGCCCCTATAGGACCAACCTATCTTTGGTCCAGGTTTGGCTTATTACCAACACCCCCCTTTAAGCTACTCTAATAAAATTCTTGGGGCTCCTAGCCTGGCTTAGAATATATGATCTTAGGATACTAATTTCATTATAAACAAGATATAAAATAAATAAAATAAGAATCATATAAGCATAGATTTTACACATTACACAAGATATACATGGAGAAAACTCTTTCGGGTTAAAAACCCCATAAAGCGTCATTTTATTAAAGCACTTGCATTAATGGTCTATTATAACATAGACCAAACCTAGGGACACTCCTCTACATACTTCAACATGACCAATAACACCTCATGTGCATAGTGATATGGTTCACTATATAGTTCACATTCAAAAGAAAAGCATTCATTGTGGCACATAGAATTTTTAGAAAACTTTAACTTTAATATTTATTTTCATTGAGGATATGAATGTGTGAGGTTATTAAAATAAAGTTAGTGACTAATAGAAATTCAATAGTAAAATTCAACATGAAAGTAAATCTCTACATATTTGGGTAACCTAGAGTGTGAGTAGAATTCTTAGGAGTTGACTTTCGATAAAGTCGAAGCAACGAAAGTTATATTTGGGTAGCCTTACTTCCTAGGAAATTAACTAGGATTAAAAAAAGAAGTTTGTATCGAAAATATAACATTTTAGGTGAATAAGAAAAGACCAAACTACTCACATTGATAGGATCTCAATTTAGTCTTTGAAATGGAAACTCATTCCCTCTCCTATTTAGATCAACGAGTGTGCTAAAGAGATTTCATGAATAATTATAAACCTAAAAGACATAATTATAGACTCAACTTATTCCTTCTAATTGTTAAATATATGTTAGAGAGATTTAAAACCTTACATAAAACCATCCCTTTGAATTCTATTTTAAGTGAATCGAATATTTTCTATTCCTACTTATTTGTAAATGTTTCAAAATTTACCTAAATTAAATTTTATGAAATATTAAAAAATAATAAGATAATATTAACCAATAACGAAAGAAACTTAAGTGCAACAAAATTAATGCTCACAACAATCTTATTGGAGGTGTTGCTCTTCTATTTTTCAATAGTCTTTCTGTTAAATAAAGATAGAGGGTCACTTGTCCTTCCTTTACAATACACCTATATCCCTAATTAACACAAAAATTAAGGATGGACATCTATTTTTTATTTCTACATATTATTGTTTAGCTGCCAAACTTAAGAAAATGCTCTGAAAATGATAAAACTATTAAATGTAGTATCTATAACTCTACGTCATCTTCTTCCATAGTTGTTGGCTAGCATTGATTTAAAGACTTTAATAAAAACAAACAGTTCTTTAATGGCGAAAGGAAATAACTTGTTTCATTCTTCAACGCTAAATAAATTTCAAACTGCCCATACGAGGAGTGAAAAATGTGATATTCTTTCATTCACGTACAATATGTTTCACTGAATGGAATTTGGAGGAAACTTCATTGCAAATTATTTAAATGGGAAACAAAAAAAAAATATGTTTTTTAAATATAAATTTGTCCAATATAAATGGTCGAGTGGATGCCAAATTTAAGTTATTAATCTGTCAGATGACGATCAAACAGACGTCAAATTTAACTCCAACAGTGGTACTATGACTGTCGAACGTACGTCAAATTTATTTGAAAAGTTTATCAAATGACGGTCAAACATACGTCAAATTGAACTCCAAAAAATGGCAATATGACTGCTGAATGAACGCCAAATTTAATAGAACAGTTTATCAGATGACAGTCAAACAAACGTCAAATTTAATTCGGATAATGGCACTAGTGACTGTTGAACGAACATCAAATTTAATCAAACAGTTTTGCATTTGACATGCTAATGCCAGTCAAATTTAGCTTCCTTTTATTACAGATGACGGTCAAATGGACGTCAAATTTAAATCATTTTAAAATGAGCCAAATGGACGTCAACTTTTAACTTGAACTTTTAGAGACGACAGTCCAACGGATGTCAAATTTAAACTACTTATTTGTATGACAGGCAAATGGACATGAAATTTAAACGACATATTTTAGAGATGACAGTCAAAGGGACGTCAAATTTAAACAGTGAGTTCTCTGGATGACGTTCAAATGAACGTCAAATTTATTATTCCCATATGATTGTGACAGTTAAATGAACGCCAAATTTGCATTCTGTGAAATTAACAATAGACGACCAAACGGACACCTCAATTTGACATAGATAAAATCATACAAATGACGGCGAAGGGTCGTGAATTTTTTTATTAAATAAAAAAATCATAGAAATGTTTGACGTCTCCCATCTCAGCACATGTAGAAAGCACAGTAATGCAGTAACTCAATTGGATTTACATCTTTGATTTCCATCATTAAAAAACATCTGGACTTTTGTTAAACATTGGTCTGCATGTTATGATGAATCGTTTATCCTGTCTTTCAAACCTGCATATAAGTGAAACGACCTGCTTTAGAACCCGATTTTTGCGTGTAACAGTGAAGTTTAAAACCCCACACACCAGAGGCTTGATTGCCTAAAACAAGTTGAGGGATGGCATGGTTTGTTTAAGAGGATGAGGGGTATTAAAAACATACTCCATGCTAACAGATTCTTTTGATTCCTTCAAGAAATATTGGGAAATGAGTTATCATATGAATGTGCACAACATAGCGAAGAAGCCATAGGGATCTATATGAATCTTCGGGGGTCTTAGATTGACTGAAACTTAAAATACATTTCAAGCTTTATGATTTAATTTATCTAACTCTTTTGGATTCAAGATCTCTAGGAGATCCAACTTCAAATATGGCTCTTGCAAACCTCTCCTTCATGGTGACTTCCTCCTCAAAGTTGGTTTCCTTTAGTCCAACTATAGTAGCATCTTCCTCTTGTCCTTGGTAATGTCCTCCATTACTACCACTCTTCTTCTCAAAACAAAATAAAATTAAGCCTTTTCTAAAGGTGCTTAACATGTAAGCAAGGTTTGCCACACATGGTGCCCTCCCACCTATACTATTTTCCACTCCTATTCCTTTGTGGGTCATAACTCCACTAGTCCACTTAAAATGTGACACATGCACAAATACACTTTGTTCTGGAGATCATACAACTCTCACTCATAAGGGAAACATGCTCAATATATTATTATTGAAGAAATGTACATCTTATGGGCCACTCTGAAATGGATGGCATTCAACCAAAATTTGGTACTCCATAATGAGTATATTCATCCTATTCATAGAGACTCTCTATGATGGGACAAATTACATCTAACCATTTTTTAATTCTCAATTTTGAGCCTTTGCAATTTTAATTACATCTAACTATTTTTTAATTCTCAATTTTGAGCCTTTGCAATTTTAATTGCATTGGTTCATATTAATGAATATCCTTCAATGTCTACATATCTAACTTCCTTCCATTTGCACAATTAGATTCCTTCATAAAGAGAATTAATTTCTACTTCATTATTTGAGCCAAGAGGAAGTTTTTTAGATATAATCCAAATAGGAGCACCTTTATTATCTCTTAAAGTGCATTTAGCACTTGAAGCTCCTAGGTTATGATGAGAGGACACATCAAAACTTAATTTCAATCTTCCATTCTAAGGAACCATCCATCTTGCCTTAATTATTTTTTCCCAAGAGTTTGTCTAGGAGTCATTAATGTTATGATTCAATAATTTTCTTAATAAAGTACAAGATTTCATTATTTGATTATCCTAGGTTGTTATGTTCTTTTTTTGAATTATAATACTTAGTTTTCAATAATTCATTTATTCCAACATTGATTCTTTATATGACTTCTCCAACTTTCACTTGCCTCTCTTTAAATGTTCTGCAATTTCTTTCCTTCTATATTTGCCAATAAATCTTCCTAAAATGCCTAGATCAACCTAACCTCTCAAGTAACCAACACTAGCATTGCCTACCAAAAGGACACCATAATAAGAGATTAGTAATAGTCTTGATTGCATTAATACTGAATGGGCATCTCGAAGGACCTAAGATATCAATGGGTTTAGTCCATCCTTGATTAAAATCCTTTTATTCAGAGCAATCCACACAAAGGCACCCAATTTTGGTAATACATATGCTCCCCAACAAAGATTCATCAACCACAATGGTTTAGTAGAAATGATATTCTTTGAATCCAAAGACCTATTTTGATCAAATCGTTTCTTGATTTGGCTCCAAATAAAATAATTTAATTCTCATTGAAAACTATTAAAAAAAAATCCCAATTCAGTCTTGAGATTAATTTTAACTTTTGAAGAGATATGTGCCACATGTTGAAATCTTTCCATTCTCATTCAACACCACTTATCCTATTTCTTTTGGTGACATAGTCTACTGTGATTCATTATGATGTTCATTGATAAAAATTAAAAAATATTGAAGTTTTAAAACTATAATGAATAATTAAAAATTTGTAATTCACCTTTGCAATCACATTTTTTTTTAATTTGACAATTTCAATATGCATGCAATATGGACTACCTTAAATTTTTAAAATATTATTTATATTTTATATGAAATTATTTATACATAAGCTTATCTTAGCTTCAAGAATATTTCTTCAAATATTCTCTACTAACAAGGCCAACCACATGAAAGAGTAAGCTTGCACGACCTCCCTTAATTGACTTAAGACAACCACAAAACAACGCAACACCACACAATACAACACAATACAACACAATACAACACAACACAACACAACACAACACCACAAAACAACATAACACATGTTTTATTTTGTTTATTTATTTTCTATTTATATAGCTTTAAATATACAACTTAAATATGACAATCATAATTTGTTGTCAAATTTTCATATTTTATGATTTGTTGTTAGTTATGGAATATGCAATTATTTTAAAGTTTCAAGAGCATTTAGTTATAGAATATGTAATTATTTTAAAGTTTCAAAATCATTTAGTTATAGAACACACAATAGTATTAATATGTTATGAGTCAAAACACGTATTTTATTATTATGTTGACATTCTCACGTCATGTGATGCTCTTTTAATTTAAATGGAATTTTTGTAATGATTTTTGGTTTGAAGTCATTTACAATAATGTTAATTATGTGTCTTGTGATTCGTAAATGATAAATTTATTTTCAAATTTGTGATTTGCAATTTTAGTGTTGAAGACAAAATTAATAAATTATTAAATCAAAATTATCCAAAAAAAAATCTAAGAAAACGAGTCACAGTCCTTAAAGAATGGCCTTGGCCTATAGACCATTCTTTAAGTTGTCGAAAAAATACATGACCTCAAGGAATAACCATGGCCATTGGCTATTCCCTTCAGTCTTAAGAAGGGGTTTTTAGCCCCTCCCAATATTTTTTTATTATTAAACATTATATTTGTACATATTACAATACTATTAGATCAATGCACTTGACCAAAATACTACTAAAGAAATGGTGAATGCCTAATTCCATCCCTTGCTCCTTTGAATACATACCAAAAATGTCACCCCTAGTTTTGACCATAGTGACGAAAAATGACTAGTTTGACTAGTTCAAAAAGTGCTAAGCTCTCTTTAACATCCTTGTTATCAAACTTTTCGACATCCATTATTGTGAACTTGCACTGTCCACTTGAATTGTGTGTAACCTTGTCACCCTGTCACCCTATCATACCAATTTAACCATAAATCAGTCACCATAATACAAATAAAATAGATAAATACAAATAATCTAGAATCCATGAAATCACACATTTTACAACTGCCACAAACAAACAAACACAAATCACAAAGGTAGAAAACACTTTTAGAAGTTTGAAGACTCACAGTTTAAAATGGTGGCTAAATAGCTATTGTGGGTGATGAAAGCAACACAAAATTTATAGAAATTTTTGTATAAAATCTACTTTCCTTTGCATAGATCCATTAGGTTTCCTAGGAAGGAATTGAAGGTATTCGACTCTATTTTGTTTTAGAAAAGAAAGAGTGTGTAAGTATTATGTTGCTTACTATTATTGAGCATGGAATTTCTTAGTTAATTCAGATCAGATCTAACTATAGAGTAAGGAAAAAATAATGCTATTGTGAAACCAATAGGTGTCTGGCTTTATCCTTGAGCTTTAAACTACTAATTTGATAAGAAAGAGTTGATTACAAATCCAAGGAGATATGATGAAGTATAAAATTTATTTAAAATACTCTATCCAATTCATAGGTTTGAGAAAAGAAGGTTAATATATGACACAAGCAGATAGCCATGTTAAGGTTACATGACAACTGAATAGATAGATGCTAAACAATAGACTGTTTCAACAGTTTCAAGAAACAAATTGCAGAAATATTGAGCATTACACAAACTTGATGGAAGTTTTGGAGAGCTTTAGGATAAATCTAATATGTGCATGTTTTATGGTATGAAATTAAAAATAGATTCACTCCACTAAGATCCTGATCATTGAAGACACAAAAATGACAAAAAGATGTTCTTTTTCATGTCATAAGTATTACCTTATTTAATCGTATTTCAACATTGGGAAAACTTGACTATGGATTCCTTGTCTCTTAAACAAATGAATGAGAATTCGCTGAACTGGGAACCAATATACATATAAAGCCCAGGATCCAGCTTCCCAACAACTCAAATATTCTAATTATAATGTCAATATCTCTCACACTTGAAACAAATGCCTTTCGTAATTGACTTCTTTTTGGCATGTATTTGCAAATTTAGAAGTTGATCGTTTTGGTGGATTTTTCCATTTAGGAGATGAGACTAATTTATAAAAGTTGTTGCTGCTTGGATATGTAATGTATTGAGAATTAATAAAAGAGATAATCCCTGTTGAAAGTGGACATAGCCATTATTGGGTGAACCACTATAAATCTTGTGTTTCTATTATGTGTTTTTAGATCTTTTAAATTATGTTCTTATTTTTTGCAATTTCTTCTTTCATAAATAGCTTATGCAATTTTATCAACACTTGTCCCTCATGCTTGCTTTCCATCCCCAATGCCCTTGCCCTCCCCTACCAATCATAAATTTGGAATGCATCCATTTAATGTGTCTTAAGTGTTCCCTACATCCTAGACACATCTTTGATGTTTCTCAACTGCCTCGGGGACATCCAATTGTTGGGTAAGTGCACAAAGTTGAGTCCACGAAACGTGGAATTTTTGCCTTAACCAAAAAATTGAAATCGGCATTGAGGAAACGGGATCCCGATTTTAATAAACGGGATCCCGATTTTTAAAAATCGGGATCCCATTATAGTTCGGGACCCCGAGCCTGAGACAAAACGGGATCCCGCTTTTTAAAAATCGGGATCTTGTTTCCCATCGGATCCCGAACCGATGGAAAAGGCACGGGATCCCGATTCTCATGAAACGGGATCCCGATTCTCACGAAACGGGATCCCGATTACTAAAAAACGGGATCCCGATTTCTATAAATCGGGATCCCGTTTTGTAGAAATCGAGATCCCGTTTTATATTGCTATTTATTTAAAAAAAAAATAGATTTCATTGCACAGCGGACGGGACCCCGAGTACTGGCAACAACGACCCCCACAATCAGCTACAAGTACCCGCCTACATGCCATTTTTTTTGCATTTTTCTATTTTGAATTGAAATTTTGAAGAAAATAAATGAATTTAGCATGTTTTTTTTAATTTATTTCACGTTTTAAGCATTTTTTTTAATTGTTATAGTAGAAATGAATAATTGTAAAAATAGACGAAAAAATGCAATGAAACTTGAAGGTTTTTTAATAAAAATGAAAAAATGAACCTTGAATTGTGTTTTACAAACAAAATTTAACTTTTGAAACCTAAATTGTTCGATTAAACCAAAAAATTGAATTTGAAAACCTCTAATTGAAACAAAACAAAAAAAATGCATTTCAAAACCCTAGAAATGAAATGAAATAAAAACATTGCATTTACAAATCCAAATCAAGCTTTTTGAAACCCTGAATTCAAATCAAACGAAAAAAATTGAATTTGAAAACCCTAGTTTGAATTGAAATGAAAAAATTGCATTAAAAACCCTAATTGTTTAAAATTGAAACCCTAAATTGAGCTAAAAAAAAATCATTTGCATTGCTTAAATGTTTTAAATTTTATTTGCATTATATGGAAAAAAGATATGTTAAACTTTAGTTTCAATGTTAAATTATAATAAGATTAGAAATCAATATGTTAAAGAATAGTTAAAATTCATAAAGTTTATGTTGATGTTTGTTTGCAAATTTAGTTAGCAAATTCGTAAATCTAAGCGCGTACAATCGATTCCAATTGACACTAACTTGCAAGTCTAAATTATGCCAAGGGCCACCCAAACTTCACCCTAAGTTTGCTAAACCCTAGACCCTAAAGTGTAAAATCTAAACCCTCAACACTAAAGCATTTGAAATTTATGAACCCTAGACCCTAATCTTTCATTGGACATACCTAAAATTATATGTAGGTTCAATGTCAAGAATGGAGTCTATTTGGTATTATGAAAACTATTTTGAATATCTAGAATGCCATAAAAAGTATAATTATAGCAATTCCAATTGGAAACACTTGGGTACATATATAACATATGAAATTTTAAATCTAGGAAGGTGTCTATTATATAGGAGAGTTGATAATACATGGAAAGAGGTTTGCATGGGAATATATGTATTAAGAAAAACATACCACATGACCTCTATAGGATTTTTAAGATGTGATCCTAGATAATAATCCACCCATCCTCAATCATAATGGATTCTTTAGCAATTAAGAGATTCAATAACCATAAAATTACCTATATTTTTGATATATATAGATTTATGTGGAAGGATAGAAATGCATCAATAGGAGACCAAGATGGAACCATTTAACACCTACAAGGTACCTATTATTACATGGGAAGGGAGGGAGGTACATGGTGATAGTTTGGAGGAACTACATGCTATTATTACAGATTTAGAGATAGAGGAGGATGATTCATATAAAAGAAATATAATTAAATATTTATATTATTTAATATATTATATTTTAATATAATATATTAAATAATATAAATATTTAATATCATAAAATATAATATAAGATTACAATTAAGGATAGGTAATGTTACAATTTACTTGGGGTTTTTAATGTGAGGGATTAGGCTTAAGATTCAATTAGGTTTGTAGTAAATAGTTAGGTTACAAGTAGGAATATATATAATAAATATTAATATAATTATAATACAAATATAAATTAATTAAATATAATATAATATAGGAATACATTTAAGATTAGGTAAAGGTTATAATTTAATTAAAGTTTCAATTTAAGGTTTTGCAATTCAATTAGGATATGGTTAGAATTTTGGGGATCATTTAGCATTCTATTATTGTTGTTAGAGTATGGGTTACATTTAATATTATTGTAATTTTTGTGATATGTATAGATTGATTCCTTTTTAGAATCATGTTAATTTTTTTTTATTAGAGGGGTAAACACTTTTGACCTAGAGCTAGATGGAACCAACGAGGCTATAGTATGACTAAATTTGGACCTCACTAGACATCCAGATCCCCTTAAGCCATCCTATCACCTTAAATCATAAATCGATTTCTTAAGGGGTCCCAATATGACAAATTTCTTAAAGGGATCAAAGAAGTTCTTAAAATTTGGTGAAGTTTCCCAAGGCAACCAAATTTAACAATAATAAGATCGTGCAAGATTATAATATGAATGAGATTTCATGATCTAGGTTGGTCAGTTGAAACAAAAGTAGATCTCAATCAACTATTCCACAAGAAAATGTTCTTCACTAACTTGCAAGTTCATTAAATATTCCAAGGGGCACCAAAACTTTACCCTAAGTTTTGTAAACCCTAAACTTTGAACTCTAAAATCTAAACCCTAAACACTAAACCATTCATTTTGTCCTACCCAACACCATAAAGTGAAATTTGGTTGTCTTAGGAAAATCCACCATATTTTATTCCCTTATGCCATGTAATTTTGTCCTAGGATCTTACTACATGTACATCCCCTTAAGTTATCCTATTACCCTAAACCCTGAACTCTAAAGTCTAAACCCTAAAAACCCTAAAGCCATCATTTTTCTTTTTAAGTATTCTCTTAACTTAAATTTGGTTGCATCAGAAACTTCACCAATTTTATTCACTGAGCCATGTCATTTTCTCCTAGACCCTCACTAGACATAAATCCCCTTAATCCATCCTGTCACCCTAAATCGTAATTCGATTTTCTCAAGGGGATCAAAGAAGTTCTTAAAATTTGGTGATCAAAGTTGCTATCATGATTTAGGTTGGTTTGTTGAAACAAGAGTAGATCTCAATCAACTATTCCACAAGAAAATTTTCTTTCACTAACTTGCAAGTTCATTAAATATTCCAAATTCTAAACCCTAAACCCTAAACACTAAACCATTCATTTTGTCCTACCCAGATTACAAAGTGAAATTTGGTTGTCTTCTAAATCCCACCAAATTTCATTCCCTTATGCCATGTAATTTTTTCCTAGGATCTTACTACATATATCCCCTTAAGTTATCCTATTACCCTAAACCCCAAACTCTAAAGTCTAAACCGTAAACCCTAAAGCCATCATTTTTTCTTAGGCTCTTAATGAAATTTGGTTTCCTTAGTCAACACCACCAAATTTCATTCCCTTATGCCATGTAATTTTTCCTAGGATCTTACTACATATATCCCCTTAAGTTATCCTATTACCCAACCCTAAACTCTAAAGTATAAAACCGAAAACCCTAAAGTTTTTCATATCATTTTTTCTTAGGCTCTTAATTAAATTTGGTTTCCTTAAGCAACACCACCAAATTTCATTCCTTTATGCCATGTAATTTTTTCCTAAGATCTTACTACATATATCCCTTAAGTTATCCTAAATCCCTAAACCCTAAACTCTAAAGTCTAAACCGTAAACCCTAAAGCCATCATTTTTTCTTAGGCTCTTAATGAAATTTGGTTGCCTTAGGCAACTCCACCAAATTTTATTCACTTGAGCCATGTCATTTTCTCCTAGGACCTCACTAGACGTAGATCCCCTTAAGCCATCCTGTCACCCTAAATCGTAATTCAATTTCTTAAGGGGTTCCAATATGAAATTTCTTAAGGGGATCAAAGAAGTTCTTAAAATTTGGTGATCAAAGTTTCCCAAGGCCCAACCAAATTTAACAATAATAAGATCCTGCAAGATTATACAATATCAATAGTTAATTGTATTTTCATTCAAGTAACATGTGCCTTAGACATATAAATGAGGCTTACATATAATTTTATCATCCTATTTCAATTATTTAAGGTCATTTATATTGAATGGTTTAAAGGTATTTCTTAAACATGTATCTTACATCTTGAAATTACAAATCTAATGCAAGTTCACTCATATCTTAAAGATCACATGGATCCATTCAATAATATTCGCAATCCACCTCCATGCCATCCATCTCCAACACCTTCACCTCCACCTCCACCCACTCCATCTCGTAACCCCCCACCTCCACCACCTGAAATCAATGAACATGCTCGTTTGCAAGCACAAATCAATGCTTCTGCTAGAACTATCCAAGATCAAATCAACATTATTCAAAATGAAGAATGTGTCGCACCTCCTATGAGGATGTTTGCATCTAGGATGCAAACCCTTGTTGATGCTGTCAGGGCTATGGATGGGATCGTAGATGATTATCGACAATGGCTAGAGGAGAGGAGAACTACTGATTTTGAAAAGGAAAACACAAATAAATGAAGATCTATGCAGTAGAGAGCCATAATAGTTTATAATTAAAACAATGATCTTAAATAGTTATGAATTTATAAATTGGGTGAACGATGGATATTTTGTGTGATGAATTTATAAATTTGGTTCCAAATGGATATTTTTAGTGACATGAATTTATGATTTTGGTTCTAGATGGATATTTTAGTGACATGGATTTATGAATTTGGTGGAATTTATGAACTTATAATGAATAGTATATAATAGTGTACATATATTTTATGACTATCTACTAGATCATGATTTCTCCTTACCAAAAAATTGTAATATATAAGTGTGTGTGTGTGTGTGTGTTAGACATAAAATGAGATTTTGTGAATGTTTCAAGTTTATTGTTTAGTATGTATGTGCATATTAAAAATTTGCATATATAGTTCTTAAATTTTGAACAAATTTTGTATGTACATAGTTTAGTTTAATGATTTGCACGCATGCAAATTACATGCATCATATTTTTATTTTAAAATGTACATGTACATACATTTAATTTTGAATTTTGTATGGACATGCTCTGAAAGCGAACAATCAATGTATATATATGTGCATGTCAATTAAATATATGATCTTAATATATATGTTGCTTCCATCCTATTTCAATTAAATATATGATCTTAAAATATGTATGCACATGGACTATTTTGTATGATTTAATGTAGGTGCACATTTATATCGAGCATATCATGGATGATTTTAACATTGATGATATCATCAATCCACCACCTCATCCACAGCCTAAATCCTCCCCCCTCCACCTCCACCTCCACCTCTGCCTCCCCCTCCCCCTCCCCCTTCACCTCCACCTCCACCTAATATGCCACATCCAACACCTATCGCATCTGAGGAGGCTCGCTTGAGAGCACGAATAAATGATCAAGTTGCATCCTTACAAAATCAAATCAATGCTATGCAAAGTCAAGCATTGATTCCTCCAAATGTGAGACGTTTTGCATCTGCAATGCAAAACGCTGTTGATTCCATCAGGATGATCGATT